>CAUHTR010000542.1:0-121992 GCA_959609185.1 Schmidtea polychroa | reverse complement strand
TTTTTATGTAGTTTCTATTATATATATTTTTGTTTTACTCAGATCTGTAAATTTTTGTAATTCAAATTAAAAACTTTGTAATTTAAATTAAAAATATCTTTACCTGCAATTTGACTTATTCATCAGAATATTTTTATGAGTAAAATAAACGATATGCAAAAACCTCAATTGGGTTGTTTTTCGCTAGCTAAAAATTCTTATTGTTATTCCAAAGATTCATTCGAATGCATGGATTCTCTAAAATATCTCAATGTAGAGAACTTTGGAAATGATAACTTGCATTTTGCTGCATTATTAATAAATGGTCATAATTGCCGAATTATAGTAGATAAATTATGTAAAAAAATTAAAGTCGAATTCGATGGAAGAAATTTTACGCCACTCACGGATTCCGATTCTATAATGAATTATATTGGAAATGTTTTAGAGAAAATCGAACAAAATTTCTTCAATGCAATGTCTAATTTATTCAAGAACAAATCAGATCTTTTGCAAACCTGTAACTTAAAATCTGAAGTTGAACAAGGTAAAATATTAATTGAAATAGACAAAATAGATGATCAATTGAAAAGTGGTGCAACTATTGCCAAATTACCAGAAAGGACTACGCCAACCACAACACTATTTCATGGTGCCTTGGAAGTTATTCCATATACATTAGATGAATTTTAGATGAATGGTTCGGTTTATTTGACTTCTCTTCGAATTATTTTTATAAATAAATTCCTAAATGAAAAGTTGCAGTCAATTAGCATGTCATTTGTCACCGTAAAAAAAGTGGATGTCAAACAGGCAAATTTTGGTGGAAATAGTGTTGAAGGATTTGTTACTGCAGAACCAAATAATAGTTTTCAGTACAACGGATTTAATGCCTACTCAGAAATGATAAACGAGGCCACCACAGATATTTCGGATAGAGCTTTCTTATATCAAAAAACGAATTTTATTAGTCAAAGAGAAGTACATTGTCCTGCCCATCTATTTCTGCTATTTCAAAAAAAATGAATAGATTTCTTCAATAGATTTCAACAATAGAAACTTCAACACAACATTTAACCGCATCATTAATAACAAGATTTTTTTTCCATTTTAATAATCTAATTTATAACAAATTTATGAATTCAGTACCTCTTATTATTAATTTTTAATTATTACAAATTAATTAATTAATTAGCTTTTGTTAACTCGAAATTAAATATAGTATATTCAAATAATACAGTGGTGGCCAACCCAAATCAATCGAAGGGCCAAATTTTCGGAAAAATACTATCACGGGCCACAATAAATTCATTTAAATAAATATAACTCGTTTTTACGATTCAAGTAAACTTAGAATCAATTTTTTACATTAAAAACATGCTTAATTCGAATATGAATTCTAAAAAAGACAAATATTGATTTGATGTTTAAAAGTGTGTCCGGGCCACATCAAAACGCTTCGCTGGCCACCGGTTGGCCATGGCTGAAATAATATATTTAATATTATATTTAAACAAGACATTTATACTTGTATATCGTAAATAATTAAGAATTGATAGCTTATTAATTGGTTAATTGGTTGGTTAATTGAACTCTAGAAATTCAGAAATGAAAAGTTGAAACTGAATCTTTAAATGAAAACTTACACTTAACAATTAATTTATTAAATTGAATACGCAACAAATATTAACTTTCGTTAATTTATTCTATTTCAATACACAACACACAACATTATCAAAATTAACTAAACAATATCAATATAACCAGGGACTGCTCTACCATAAAGGCGAATTTGGCGGCCGCCTAGGGCGCAAAAATATTTTTCTAAATTATTTCTCGAATATATAAAAAAAATAATTTATTATGATATCTTAAATTTTTCTCTTTCACAATTGTCACTCCTATATTATTTTGTACTATTATTTATGTATTTTGAAACTGCATATATTATTATATTTTGAAATGGACAAATTTTTTATTTCACTCAATAAAAAATTTATTATGAAATACCTACTCGTTGAATTAAGAAATTTAAATTATTAAAACATAATGTTTCAGTTGGCATTCTTTAAGGTAGGCGCTTCATAAAAATTCGCCTAGGGCGCTAGTCTTGGACAAAATTTCTTGAGCCGCCCTTGAATATAACCCCTGAATTCATATCAAATATGTAAACTGCACTTGTACATAAATTAATATAGAAGAATATAATTTTAATACGAACTGCAAAAGGTTTAAATTATCATTTAATGGTTTAAGAAGGATTTTTTTATTCATTATTAATTTGTAGCTTTTTTGTAAATATTAATTGGAATTTAATTATACTAAATATTTACTATAATAAAATGTTTGATGAATATAAAGACGACATAAATTTTTGAGTATAAAATAAAGACAAAAAAGAGTTTACAGTTTTACAACTTCCTTCTTCATTATCGTAATATAATAGCGTTTTATGAAACTTCTTCATCTAAATTTGCCCGTTGTATATGAGAAGTTCTTTTTTAAGTATCACTGGTTAAAACATAATTTTATTGTGTTTGTTTCGAGCCACGTTTATACAACCATTTTGAAATATTTATCAGTACAATAAAAAATTTTATTATTATTATTAATACAGAAGAAAAAACAACAAAAATAAACGATTATTAATTCAAATTAATGGCATATTATTAAAAGTAAGTGTTAAATTTCAAGCAGAAATTATTATGCAAATGAAATATATGCTGCCAATAAAATCCAATTTTTTATGAAAAATTAAAAATATTTTTCTCTCATCATTTTCAGAAATATTTCTCAAAATTTTTAATTGATTTTAGGTGCTCAATGCGATTGATTAAGCATTATTAAAATTTAAAAACTTATTCAGTTGAAAAATGGATTTTCAGTGAAAATAAATTCCGAGTTTTCTTTTTTTTCAATTTTTGTTAGGAACTTTAACGTGTTTTAATTAATTAAAATTTATTTAGAAATTTAACAAATTTTCTCTTAGTTTGTAAGTAAGTTCACGTTTGGAGTCATAACAAAACACAAACTGTTTATTGTTTAGAGGCTGGAAAATTTTACCGAAAACTGAAAATTTCAAAGAGATGTACTTTGTGTACCATTTGTACTCCATTTGTACCATGTGGAGAACTTTCAGAACCTCCTACCTGACAGAAAACATTTCCTGGGATGTATGCGCATTATTATAAGAGGTTCGGAAAGTGTAGTTACATGTATAAAATTTAGCTTAGAAATACTTATTTGTTAGACTAAATATGTGTCTAATTATGACTTGTTCATACATTAAGGCAACGGTTCTTAAAGTTCATTACACGATTGAGCTGCGCTAAGTTTTTGTTGTAGATAGCGGACCACTAACTTATTTCACATAGATATAATGTTAAAGTTTATTAATGTTATATGAGAGTTGAACAAATAATAAAAAATTCATTAGTTACTGTTGCATTTATTTTATATATTTGATCAATATACAAGGACGGGCATGCTACGGGAAAATTCCGCATGGGTTGTTTTCATAAAAAATAATAATAATATAATGTTATTTAAAATAAAAAATTTTCTTAAAATATCAATTGGAATTTTATTTTCTGTGGTTTCCCATGTTATATGAGCGAAATTGAGCATTTGTTTTTTTATTAGTACATATGTGAAGTTTGTGAATATATTTGTTAAATTATCTATATTATTTGGAAAATAATTGGAGTCTCCACCTAAAAAATAATAAATAACTTTGTTTTGCTGCATTTATTAGATGTCAAGGTTGTAATATCACAAAATATATTTTACGAATTTTTATTAAAGCCTGACATTCTATTGATTGTGATAGGTTTATTTTTATTAGTCTAAACGCCGGACCTCGTTGTCTCTTAAGATGTTATCCTCTTTGGTGTGTTTGTGGCTAATATACAAACCAACGTTAAACGATAGCAAATCCAAAATAAACTTGCGTCAACTATCGAATAACAATGAAATGTAATAAAAATAGCGTAGATGTTTCTTTAATTTTATATCATTTTTATATCTTTAATTTAAGAATTTACAACTATTTGGTGTGGGAGTTTTCTCAAAATTATTGCTTTTGCTGCGCCTCCGCACCATATTCTCCGGCCCTATTCATGGCTAAATTATTTATTTTTCTCTTGTTAAATAAAATTCGTTAAAATAATGTTTAATTATTTTATTTATTTTTACCTACTATTTCTTTCCCGAAAAACAAAAAAAATGTTTTTAGAATTAATTCCAAATCGTTATATAATTTGTTCAAAGAAATTAAAGAAATTTAATTATTAATCATAAAAAAGAAACAATTTCCACGATAGAAATGACAGAAATCTTATTTATCGCCATTTCTGTTCTATCATCAATATTGATACATCAATAACAAAATTAGTAACAATTAATGAAAATTTAAATTTATAATAAATAATTTAATTATGTCAATCATAAATTTTATTTTGGTAATTAAAAAAATCAACAAAAAAATTTAATTTAATAATCATGACTAATTTATGAATAAAAATAATCATGCGAAAACGATTATTGAGCTAAATATATCCCCCGAGATTTGTTTGAATTATTGACTGTCATGATTTATTAATTGGACTGATTTGTTATTTGTTATCGCGTTTGGAATATTAATTTATTATTATTATTATTATTATTATTATTATTATTATTATTATTATTATTATTATTATTATTATTATTATTATTATTATTATTATTATTTATTATGTAGAGTTCTGTGAACATTGTCAATATGAATTCTGATTAATTTTGATTGAAAGAAAATAAAAATTAAATAAATAGTGCAAATAAATCAATCAATATTGCTATCAATTGAGAATTTGTGTAATCGTTTTTATTTTGAATTTATTTTATTGGTTAGTCGTTTAACCTCAAAACGACCAATGAGACAAAGCGTAGAACACGCTCAAAACACATGGTTAGATGGTTAGCTTCATTGTCTATATAACATATACGAATTATGGCCACGTTCGCCTAACAGTTAAGTGAAGATTATTATTTTTGTGAATTTTTGTGAATTTCAAGTTTGGAAGTAAATATTGGAATTTTAAATCGTCGACGCCTTATGTAATTTATTAAATTTTAAACACTGAATGTTGTAGTTTATAATTAGAAATTAGAAGTTGAATAAATTGTAATTAGTGTCGCTTTTAACCCTTAATTGCATGATTTTTTTATTTATTTTGAATAAAATAAAATAAAATTCTTTGATATTATTATAAAAATAATTTTAAAAATCTAATGTAAAATGAACTAAATCCGTTAAACAGCTTTGTAGCTCACAAGCAGCACTATGAAATGGTTAGTTATTATTTATTTTAGGTGATCTAAGCGTGAAATTCTGGTATGTTGCTAATTTGCTACACAATGCAATTAAGGGTTGTGTTTTATGATTTTCCTAGTGAGAAAGATTCACCTTTTTATCTTTGAAAAAATAGATAAACGTAAATTTGTAAAGTTATATAAGACATTTTATTAAAATAATTATTATTATTATAGAAAATCGCCAACTAAGTGCATATAATATTGCTATATATTTTGGCCGTTTAACAGTCTTCTTCAGGCTAGGAATTGTATTAGTATCAATTAACTGAAAAAAAAATTATTCAAACAAATTAACAAATAATAATCGTAATCAAATTGTATGAAATTGAAAAATATTTTAATAAAAGTTTTAAAAAGCATTTTTTTAATCATATAAGTTATATTATTATTAACAATTTTAAAAAACGCACAAAATTGTTAACATTCTCATACCAGACATTTTTTTAAAGTTAATATAAAAAATTAATTAATTTAAATTTAAAAATTAAAAATTGTTTTCATACCAAAAATTTAACAGACAATAAAATCATCCAAAATATTAAATATACAAGTTAAATTATTTAAATACATTCAAAATTTTATTACGATTATTATTTGTTAATTTGTTTGAATATTCTTATTTTCATGGAGTTGTTATTAATACGATTCCTAGCCCGAAGAATGTTAAACGGTCGAAATATATAGCAATGTTATTTTTTAATAATATACTTAGTGGGCAATTTTCTTTTATAAAAATTTGCCTCTTTCTTTGATTAATTATTATTATTATTATTATTATTATTATTATTATTATTATTATTATTATTATTATTATTATTATTATTATTATTATTATTATTATTATTATTATTATTATTATTATTATAAATTAATTAAAATGGAAGTTTAAAAAATCATAAATAAATCATTTGTATCTCTTATTCTTCGTAACATGACATTAATGATGTATTATTATTAAATTTTATTGTTAAAAATACTGGTGGATATCCTTAAAAATGATTCATTGAGCCTCGAGTCGCCATTTTAATCAAACATTAGACGTAATAGGAAATGATAAATTGTATAATTTTTCATTATAGTCATAAGTTCCGTTTTAACAGAAAATTTATAATAACTGGGAGGCCAGAAATTAATGTAATTTTGGACTGGAGCCAAACATGACAACTGTGGAAATTCTGCCTAATCTATGAAATTCATTTATTTCACTTGGAAAGAATTCTAGGAAATGAAATTTCTGAATTCTTCTGTGTCCCACTGAATTATGCATGAGATTAATGAATAATCATTTTTCATTTAATTATTTTTACTTTATTGTTTCTAATTCTACCATTAATTTCAATGAAAATACTTTCATTCTTAAATCATTTAATTCTTGTACATGTTTAAACAAAAAAATTAATTAATTTTTTTTTAATTATTTAAAATGATGTGACAAGTACAAATAAAGCGAGATGCAATAAAAATATTATACTATATAAAAATTAATTTTAAATTTTAAATGAAAAAAATTTGATCTAGCTATAATTCAAATAATTCAAAAATACTGACGGGTTTAGTTATAGCCTTGGGGTGCAGGTTTAAATATCTAAACCACTTTTTTGTTTTCTAAATATTCCTTATAAACAATATTAATAGGACTGTGTTTAAATTGACTTATCAACACATTAGATATAAAAATCCTGCCAGTTTATCATGAAATTAAAACAAGTTCTATGGTCTATACCAGCGATGACGAACCCATGCTCCACAAGACCATTTTAAGTGATCAATGCTTATGTTCATAAAGTCTAAGAAAAAGTTATGTAACTAAAGATGTTGGCTTTTTATTTGAAAGTCGGTCCTCTCTCTGACTCCTCGTGTTCTTATTCAACCAAATAAATCAAACCCAACACAGAATAATTTTATTCAATCTTTATCACAATTACACTTTGTCACTATTTGCACCTTTCTCTGATCTCCTTGTTTCTGTGCTTCTCTTTTCTCTTTTTTTCTCTTCGACAAACTGACGGCTTGCTCATTTCTGAGCTTTCTTTTTATATTGTTTCTGAGAAGCCAATTATCTAGAGAAAGTGCACTTAATTATTTCCCCGGGAATCCTAAATCAATATTTGAGGGTTTCTTTAGCAGTTTTCATACCAAAACTACCAATACGTTTTAGAATAGGTAATGCAAATCTCCCAATTGTTTTTAGCCAACCTGATCCGTACTGTTTGCCAAAGAAATATGGTAATTCACCTCCAGATTGGCTAATAATACATACTAATACATACTAATAATATCAGAATTAGCCATCTACTTTACGAAAATGTAATTTCAAATGAGTTTTGGAAAGTTTATAAGTTTTCCACTATCATCACGAATATTTATTTCTATATTGTTTATCCATGACCTTGAAATTGGTAAATACATGGGATTATCAATATTTATATTGACAACTTCATCGTGTTCATATTTTCCAATCCATACCGATTTCAAAAGAAGAACCCTTGAATCACCAACAATTATGGGCTCGATAATATTAGTATATATGAACATTTGTTGATGATGTTCAAGTATTCTTGGTTTACGTATACCAGACGATTTTTCCTGATATTTTTGCTTCTCTAATCCAAGTGTATTTGTCAAATTTTTATCAAATATAACTTCGCAAATGTCATCATGCAAACTGGAGGTAAATAACAAATCTTTCAGTGTCCAAATTTTTAAATGTGTGAACAATTGAACTTTAAATATTTAAGTAGCACATCAATTTATCAAAATATAATTCGTCGCTAAAAGTGAATGATTCTGATTTTATTGATAAGAAATTTTAATCCTAAAATCAGTATGCAGAATGCAGTGAATACGTGTGTGTGTTGAATGTTTTTAATTAAGTTTTTGTATGTTGATCTATATTGAATAATAGTTATGTTAAATAATTAAAAAAATAATTATAATATTTTTTAAAGAATTTTTAAAAGTGAAAAATAATGTTTGTTGAAAATTAATTATGAAAATAATTATTTAAAATTGTTATTTATAATTAAAAATATTATAGATTTAATAAATTGTTTATAAATTATCAATATTGTATAGTTAGTCATCCCTCGTGAATGTAGGTAACCTGATGTTGATAGTGATGCTATCGAAATATATTACGTATTAGGTACAGTGCTTTCTTAATAATAGTGTCCATAATCAAAATTCAAATTATAAACAAATTTTATTTATTTAAATAATAATCTCTATAATATTTAAACAAAATCTCGCGTAAATAAGATTAATAATTTCAAATGATGAATATATTTTAGAAAATGGTGTTATTTTAAATTCATTACTAAATTGCTAAATATTTGTAAATTCTAAAAATAAAGTAAAAATAACTATATTAAATTTAACAATGGTCATCAAATATTTTCATGTAAAACTAAAATATGAGGTACATTATATTGTTTTAACATTCAATTTAAAAATAATTTTGTTTTCAATAATAGTTTAATAAATGATCTATTATTAGAATAAATTTAAGTGAAATTATCAAATAGCTAAAATTACGCCATTAGTGAACATTACCTAAAGCTAAAGTATTCTGTCTGGCAGGTAAAATTTCAAAAAGGTTTTCCTCGGAAGAATCATTCAATTTCTAATAATAAAATTTTGTCGAAATTAATTGATAAAATTTGTTGTATAAGTTTAGTAGACTCTCTATTATCTTGACCCTTCGAGATCAAAATTTAGAATTTTTCTGTATTCTACCATTTTTTGGAAAAATCGAAATGTTTTAATTCGCTTAAGAAGAGGAACCGTTATAAATTTTAAAAAGACAATAGGTTTTGGTTATTTCCCATTTGAAGGTTTTCTTTTCAGAGAATTACTATTCTTTGTGTTACTTACTTTTGTATAATGTGTTGTTTTTAATTGGAAATCAAGTTTAGAATTGACAAAAAAATAAAAAGTCGATAAAATAATTAAAAAATTTGCAACATTATCAAAATTAGTCTATGTACTGTTGTTTTTTTTTAATATTGAATTCGAGTCTCATAGTCTATTCCTTTTAATAAATTTTACTGGAAATATTATTTGGAACCGAAATAATTGAATTTGTATATAACAAACATTAACGAAAATTAATAAAGAAGAAAGAAGTAGAAAACTAATAAAGAAGAAAGCGAATCAAATACCAAAGAAATAACCAAGGTCCTTCTTTTATTGTTTTACAAATAAAAGTTTAAAATTGTAAAATTTTTATTGTTAGTTTTTTGTTTACATTGTAGCCATATTACACACATTCACCCCAGCTGTCCCGAGACAGTTTATTTAATGGTGACTCGGCTGGGATTTTCAAACCTTCTTGACATAGACGCATCTACAAACATAAATATAACATATACATAGAACTATATACAAACATTCAATTACAAATCATACTTTAGTTACTAATGTTGAGGATACCTAAATGATAATTAACATAATAAATAAATAAATTACCTGGTGGAAGATCGTCATGACAAACGGGATGATCTATGGGAACTCGGAAAAGAAAACAGAAGTAAAAAGAAATTAAAAACGAGAAAGATAAATCAAATAAAAGGAAACAAACAAGAAATTAAAACAAAGGTCATTGTTAATTAAGAAGTACAAATGAAGGTGGAATTTCAAATTCCAGAAAAACAAAATAAGGGGAAAAGCCGTATCTTGACAGCTTGTCAAAGATAGCGAAATTGTCGGGAGAAGGCGGTTTAATAAAAAAGGAAAATGGAAAAATATCTTGATATCTGTCAGAGATAAGGCTGGCGTAGAGGAAAAGGAAAATGGTAAACAGAATCTGTCACCAGTGCCACAAATGAAACAGACTATATAAAGCAGAACAGTTGACCGAGAAATCATAACAAAAAGTAGAACAAAAATAAAACGAAATTAGAAACAAAAGTGGAACAAAATTAGAGACAAAGCCGAGAAAACGAGAAAAGAAAACGAGAGTAAAAAGGAGAATTAAAGTTTGAGAGTTAAAAAGAGAATCAAAGGGAGAATTTAAAGGAACATTTAAAGGGAGAATTAAACTGAGTTCAGAACAGAGTGAAACGAGAAGTGATCAGAATCTTTTGTAAATTTGAATATAGAGTGGAAGTGGAGTAAATAAATTGGCGATCAAAGCAAATAGAACAATCGATCAACATATTCTGTAATTGAGTAGTTGACGGCTAGTGATTATTGTTGTGGTTACAGAAGGGGCTATTCTTCACGTAGTGTCGAAATAAGCTCTGTGTAATAATTAATTTATAGTTAATTGGGTGTAATTGAAATTTGTACAATCCGGTGTGAATATTAATAAAGCTTATTGTGTTCGAGAGTGTTAAATTGTGAATTAATAAACACGCTTTGGAGTCAGAGTTAATGTTTGAATTTACAAACAGTTTCATCAACCCAATAACCCAACACTAATTATACGAATACTCTCGAAAACCCCAACACTAAAAATTTTATTAATTAATTTTAGTATTTTAATATTTTAGAAATTTGTTTGAATATTCTTATTTTCATTTAGTTGTTATTAATACGATTCCTAGCCTGAAAAAGATTGGTAAACGGTCGAAATATAGTGCAATGTTTTATTTTAATATACTTAGTTGGAGATTTTCAATTATTAAAACTTTACTTTCTTTCTTTGATTATTTAAATAAAGTTAAAATTGAATAATATTATACTTACTGTATTTTCAAAGGAAATATGATAAATAAAATGTAACGGTATTTTGGGCTAAGACTAAAAATGGTCTCAAAAGACACTCATAGGAGCACACGTCCCAAGTTTGGGAAATACTTGTCTAGAAGAATGAAGATCAAAAAATAAAAATCATTTATTTTGAATTCAATTAATTTGACGTTAAATTATGTAAAAACAGTCTCCAATTTACAGAAAATTCAGCTTTAATCAACCAACAAATTAGTGTTAAATAAAAATTTCCCATTTTCATGAAATCCTCAAAATGTAACTTAAAATTTCAATTGGTAAATTTTTAACAAATTGCATTGTGAAATAATTATTAATTTTCTCTAATTAATATTTAAAAATAATTATTTAGCTTTGGACATATATTTTATTTTATTCTTTATGAAGAAATAATTTGCATTCATTTAATAGTTTATTTGGAATTTTAAATTCTTCATATTTCAATTGAAATAATACTGAACAGCTGGTTTTTTCTGTTCAAAAATGATATGCTCAAGCGTTGTTTATTTGTTCTTAATAATTTTACAATTTTAAATTAATTCTAATATTTTATTATTTACTATGGATAATAATATAAATTTAACATTGCTTAAATATATTAAAATTATTTCTCAATATTTTTAATAAAAGTATAAACTCTAGGAAAATATTCAAAAAAGTTTAATAAAATCAACTCCAGTTTAACTTAGTTGTAATCCGAGACAGTCAGTAGCCTACGATAATTAATAATTTTGTTAAATATTCATAAATTTAATAAATCAAACTCATTTACAATCATTAGAAATAAATTTAATAAAAATGGATAGTATACTGTGAACGCGGCCAATATTTCTTGGTATCAAAGAATATGCTGGTTTGCTTAATTTACGGACAAACAGTTAGTGTTAGGAAAGAACTTAACTTAATACCTAAAGAGACAATATTTGACGAGCTGAATGGACACTTAAGAAAGAATAAAATTCAGAGCTTCATAATCAAATAAATATTCATCTTAAACATGGATCATTTAAGTACAATCAACTAATGAATCAATTGGTAATTGAATCAATTAGGATTTTCATTAATTTTTTGTTTAATGAGTACAGTTTTATTAACAATTCATTTGACTGCTAAAGGTTTTCTTTGAAGATCATTCAATTACAGTCATTTTTATTCAAAGTACTAACAGCAAAATTTTAATAACTGTTTTCAATTATCTATCAAATTTATTTTAAAATCTTGCTTATTTTAGAACTTAAATTAATTTATTATCTAAAAATGAATTTTTATTAATTTTTTTATTTTAAAATTTATTAATTTCAAAATACTTTATTCAAATTTAATTCATCAGATAAAAATTAAATAAATTTTACTTTAAATATCAATATATTATACTGGTGAGCAATGTTCCCTCTAAGCCATAAGCAGCAGTGCGCGCAAAGTCAGCTGCGCTGAGCAGCCTTTAAATACAAATGAGCGTCAAAATGCTATAACATGGTTATTATTATTAACGTGGTTGTAACGGTTGAATTAAATATACTGCGCTGAAAATAATTTTGCTGCGCTGGTGAGTTGGAGGTGCTGCGCGCGCGCAGCTTAGAGGGAACGTTGCTGGTGAGCCGTTAGACGGCCATTTCAAAATCTATATAAAATCTTATATAATACAACCAGCTCTTGGTTATGGCCCTGAATCCTAGCAACATATGGATCAAGAGGTTATGAAATATCATATAAGTAAACAAGAACATTTGTTTACTTTACCAAATAAACTCAGTTCAAATGAAAAAAATAAAATATATCTGGCCTCTCAAAAGTTGAAAATTCAATCACAAATTATAAATTCCATCAGTTGAATTTCGATTCGAAGTTTCACTAGCAAATGTGTTCTATGAAGAAAGCAAGAGCATATATAAACATATTGATAACAAGTCAAATCTTACATTTCAAACGATGACAACGACAAAACACGAAATAAATCCGAAACATTACTTTTCAAACTTTAACAAACCTACAAGAATTAGTTTTCAGGTTATCTTTAGATACTTCCCTCAAGGTTCCATCAATTATTCTACATATGGAACTAAATACAATTCAATTCTAAAAGATTGGCTGACTTTATTATGTGCGTGTTCACATCCTTTTTTGAACTTTTAGAAAAACAAATGTAAGATTCGACGAATAGAAATAACCAATCAGAAACGTTATTTGTTAAGTATTCGGTTTCAGTTCTGTATATTCTTTTGTTACATTATGTGCTTTCATGAATGCATTATCATTCTCTTGTAGTTATATATTGTTTTGGTATGTATATTTTTTTCAAGACTTATTATAGAATGGATTTTTTAACTTACCAATTACAGCTTGAATGTTTTAGAATTTAATATTAGTATTATTATGTTATAGCTTGTTAAATAAATCACAATTCCAGAAGAGACCATTAAAATATACTAAACTAAACCACAAGTCAGATCTAGAATGTTGTAAAAAAACAATATTTACATTAGAATAGAATCAAAAAGTTATCAGCTTTTTACTGAAAACACAAAAATGGCACTACGTAATTAAGACGATAAAAGGGTTTGAGTAGGAGAAAAAAAAGTTACGTATACGGTCACAATAAAGAATTTACAAATAACAAAAATTTGGAAAGTTATACACAGAAACTTTTAACATCAGTCGATGAAGAATTAGACGATTATGAATAAGTTCTTGAAAGATTTTGTGATACTTTGAAGATTTTCATTGAATAAAATTTATTATTAAATTTAAATATTTTTTGGATTTGTAATTTTTATTTATCTTTTTTAAGTATTATTATTATTTTGTATTTGAAAGTAGTTTTTATTAATTTTATGTGATTTTATTGGTAAAATTCTAAATATGTGAGCGTTATTATTATCATTATTGATTACAAAATTTATTTCTTAATTAATTTCAAAAATTAATTTTATAATTAATTAATTTTGTTATAAATTAATTTAAAAAATTTAAATATTATGTCATCTTTGCTTTATGAGACTCTAATTTTAAAATATATTTCACATTATGTCATCTAGTCTAGCAGTTCGTAAAGTGTTGGTCCGCGGATTACTGATCACCGGTCTGTGGAAGGGTCAAAAGTTAGTTTTTGTTGATCAACTTATATATTACTATAAACAATTAAATTCAACTTTTGAGTTTTATTTATATAAATTTATTTAATTAAAACATAATTTAATTGCTGTCAATGATACTGAAACAAATCGTGATTATATATTCTCAAAAATATATAGGTCGCACTTGCTAGCGCCCGTCCTTTAAGTTAGAGGTCCATGGTCTTCAATAAAAACTAAGCACGGGATGGTCGTGTGCAGAACTTTATGAACAACTGATCTAGTCGATTCTAACTAGGGAATGCAATACCGCATCTTTTTGAAGTTTTACAAATACAGAGATTCCGGTATTGTGTATATTAATTAAAATGTATGCTTTTATTTAATAACTTTGTAGAATTTATAGTTTTAAAATAAAAAATCGTGTCATAATCATGAAAAAAAGTTTTACAAGATAAAAAATACATTTTAATCAGAAATTAGTTTATAACAATCACTAAATAATGGCATCGATTTAAATATTGGTAAAACCCCAATCCAATTTATATATATTGTTTTTTGCTAAAAATTATTCTGTTTTCTCAATTCAAATTTTTTAAAATTTTAAAACTTATAAAAGTTGAAATCCAATATCTCAATAAATTTTTCAGAATTGAATATAAATTAATTAAGTTGCGGTTTATTATAGTTAATGCAGTCACATAGCCAGGGGGTTTAAGGGGTTTTTTTCATTGGATTTTTCATGTACAAATATTTGTCGACGTCAAGTGCCTAAAAGACCATCCACCTAAATAAGAAATAAGTCTATTAAATTTGAACTTTTTAATTTTAATGGAATCTTCATTTTAAGGAGTCAAAAATGCTTTTTGATGTAGTTGAGAAGGGATACTAGAGGGTTTAAATTTTTAAGTACATCCTAGGTCAAGTACAGCTTGTTCAATATAACTTGACCTGTATAAACACACGGCTCCTCTATTCTATAAAACCACTACCAGATCATGGGATATTTTGATAGAGCTACTGAATGTGAGTTAGAAGCATGTTTGTATTTTAAATTTAGTATTGAATAACTTCCGATTCAACTGTTTTTCAATTTTTTTATGGTTTTAACATGTAAGCTATTGATCAACAGTTTATATTAATTTTTGTCCAAAGTGTTGAGGATATCTAAATAACAATTTATAAAGAAATAAATAAAATTACCTGGGGGAAAATCGTCATGACAAAGGGGACGATCTATGGGACCTCAGAAAAGAAAACGGAAGTAAAAAGAAATTAAAAATGAGAAAGATAAAGGAAATAAAAGGAATCAAACATGAAAATAAAATCAAGGTCAGTACTATTTAATTAGTACAAAAAGGAAAAAGAATTTTGAAATCAGGAAAAAAGGAAAACAACAATATTCTTATCTCGACAGCCTGCCAGTGATAACGTAATTGCTAGGAGAAGGCGGTCAAACAAAAAAGGAAAAAGAGAAAAAAACTTGACAGCTGTCAGAGATAAAAATGGAACAGTCGGGGAAAGCAGGAGAAAGAAAGTGGAAAACACTTGATTATCTTGAGTGCCACAAGAGAAGCAAACTATATAAAGGAAAACTGGTGGACACAAAAGAGAACAAAAAGTTGGAAAAGTGAGAGACAATTCGAGAGATACGTTGTGAGACGATTTGAGAGATAAAATTATTGGAGAAAATTAGCCAACGTCGGATGAAACGTGGTTGGAGAAACGATTGTGAAAAAGAATTGTAAAGAAAATAATTGATTATTTGAATAAACTTGTAAAGAAAGTCAAAGAAAACAACCAGTTCAAAGTCCCAGTTGATAAACCAATCAGTAATTTGTGATATTTTAATCCGGTGTTATACGCAAGTGATATTCCTCAGCGAGTGTTGTAATAAGCATTGTATAGTCACCAAGCAGAGGGTTGAATTGATTGTCAGTGTAAAGAGAAAGTTTATTTGTGATTATCAATAAAGATTTCTGTTGTCAAGTGTTATTTGTGCATCAGTAGAAAACACGCTTGGAGTCAGAGTAACATTTAAATTTATCACCAACTCAATAACCCAACAAAAGCAAAGAATGAGTTTCCTCACAAACTAGTATATGTATCTCTGCATTTCTTGATGATAAAATTCTGAACATAATTGATGGTCCCTTGAATCTTTACAACTTGTACTCCTAATGACAAGTTCATTTTTGAGAAGTCATCAATGGAAAATACAATTATTTTTTGTTAAATGTGTTAGCATCAATTTTTCCCCTTCTGAAATTCGATTTATTCAGACACGATTAAGAAATCATCAAATTTATCGCGTGAATCGTCTGGAATCACTAAATAGACATATATTGTAAATCCACAATCTAGCGATCCTAGATCATCACTCTCACAATGTTGCATTATTATTAATATCTCACTTTCTTCTAAAATACATTTAAAATCTCGATTGCGAAAAATTTTGTTATAAAGTCTAATTGTATAAATTATTAATGTTGGTCGGTCGCAGGTAATCCACATTTTACCCGTTCGTGTCGTTTCCGACGCAACCCAAGATCTAATTTAATTCACTCTACCATCCGACACCAGTTGCAAGATCAACGTTGGGGTTGTGTTGCATGGATGTCAGAGATGCGGGTTGGTTCGTCCTCTTGACGTGGGGCATGGTTGGAATGTTCTAATTCAGATTTTTAAAATGTCTAAAAAAATTGCTTCAAATATTGCTATTGGATGTTGGGAAAGCAACTTTCAGATTGTTTGATGAAACTCCAGACCTCGATAGATTTTACAATGCCTATAGGAAACTGCTTCCTCAGATCGACAGGCCTTTCAAATCATCCTTTGAAGATCGTCTAATATTAAAAATCAAGAAGATCGAAGCCTCAGCGCAGCTGGATCCGGAACATATTCACTCTGAGACTTTGCCACTCCTTAATCTACTACGCTAAAAATTGGAACAAAGCTCCGACATAATCATAACATTCAATCCCAGAGACCCTAAGATGAATCCAAATATGATCAGTTTTTACAAGATTCTGATCAAGCTATCAGACAATTTTGAGTCATTTGATAAGGACTACCTGTCATTTGGATGGTCTATTTTATATATCAAATTACCCTGAAGGAATTAAAAATGATCCAAACTGGCTAGAAGAAATAAGACCTATCTCGTCCTCATCTGAACCTATTCTATCAGGATTGAGCAATTCAACAGAGACCAATTCAAATGTAGTGATAAAATATGATTTCAAATTCAAGAAGAAAGCGAAAAGATGCCTCAATAATATGAAGCTTCCTAAATTCAAAAAGTCCAAAAGAATTGAAGAAAAGAGAATTTTGTTCTTCTTTAATGAGTTTACTTTTTATTACTGTAGATTGATACCTTTTCAGGATGGTGAAGTATTTGCATCCCCATCTAACGGGCCTTCATCAGATAACAGTGTGACAGCTACAGAACCGATGACAATGAAAACCATCCATGCATCTGAAAATGAAGCGAGAACCAGAATTGCCTAAATGAAAGGAATACGAACCCCAGCAAATTTAATTTTATGCTAATATGCCTGAAAAACAACCTAAAAACCAATAAAAACAACCTAAAGAGAGCTAGAATTCAGTCCCAATTTCATAAAAAAATATTCGATGCAAAATCGAGAAATGACAAATGCCAATCTACCTTTATTAAAATTTTCGATCATGGGAAGAACCTATATAAGAAATGGCTCACACAAGCATGAAGACACAAACACGTTAGTGTCTATTCAGCCTCACCTCTCCTATCAACCAAACACCAACACCATCAAAGAAATTAAACTAATTATATATCAACTTACCGATCATTACCGTCGATTAATTCCATTCCGTCGACGTCTTGTTCAAACATCAACCAAATCGTACAACAATATACTTCCAGTCTATCAACATCCTCAACATTCACACCACAAACAACCCTCAACTAAACTACAACACCAGTCTATCGATATCTACCACAGAATCAATCAACAAGTCAAACCAAACAACTTCCATCAAACCAATCAACCAATCTATTATTACCGGAGATCAATTCTATTCCATCGACGTCCTGTTTAAATCATAAACCAAATCGTACAACAATTTACTCCCAGTCTATCAACATCCACACCACAAATTATCCCTAAACACCAATATATCGATATCTACCAGAGAATTGATTAACAAGTCAAATCAAACAACTTTCACCAATCAATGTACTAACAACATCCTATATCTATAACCACCGGAGAATTAAACCAAACAATTAATCATTACCAGAGATTAATTCCATTCCATCGACGTCCTTTTCAAACATCAACCAAATCGTACAACATATACTCCCAGTCTATCAACATCCTCAACATTCACACCAAAAACAATACCCTCAACTAAACTACAGCACCAGCCTATCGATATCTACCAAAGAATCAATCAGCAAGTCAAACCAAAAAACTTCCACCAACCAATGTTCTGATATATGATTGCATCAGACGACAACTCCACGTTTAACGCTTGAGTCATATACACAGCGTCCTTTGAAGAACAAAAAAAGCTTTAGAATACTGAAGGGTTGAGAATTTCTCCCCTTATGCCTTAACAGGCCTTATGGAATGAATAATAAAATTTGATTTTTTTTCTAAGATTCGACCATTTTAACGCGCTCGTCAACGCGCGTTCAGCCTTCTCAGGATTTTTGGATTGCCTGACTGATGTTGGCTAGGACGTCGTACGAGCTGAGGTCGGGTGCACGTGAAATGGTGTCTTTACCAAGTGTTTCTCAACCGTGTCTTGATGGTTCCGAACCCCTTGCCATTTGAGTTGGATCTTCAGAGCTCGAATCTCGAACTGGTTCTTTACTCTGCTCCCTCAGATTTTCGATCTCCCGCAGTCTTTTGTTTATGATATCGGGACTTAACCATGTCCTTTCCATTTTCTGAATCTTCTCTTTGAGGACCTCGGTATTAGCTTTATCATTCGCCATCCATTTATCAACCTTGCATTCCTCCCACGGTAACAACCACCCACTATATCATGCTTTCTACAATCATCATAAAAGAACTGAAGTCTAATACATATATTAATATAGGGCAAGTTAATTAAGTTCAAACAGTTATGACAATTACCAAAATGTTCAAAACAATTGAGATCGTTTCTCGGATTAACGAACTACTATAGAAGATTCATCAAAGACTATGCCAAAATCGCCGAACCATTATACGCTGCAACATCTGGATGCGATAAAGATATAAATTGGACTAAAGAATGCAATGAGAGCTTCCAAACTCTGAAGAGACGGTTGTGCGAAGCACCAATCCTTGATTTTCCAAGTGAAGATAGGACTTTTATCTTAGACACAGACGCTAGTTTCGGAGCCATTGGTGCAGTTTTAAGTCAAATTACAGAAGATGGAGAAGAATCTGTCATAGCTTATGGCTCGAGACATATGTCATCACATGAAAAGGGATACTGTGTAACCAGGAAAGAACTGCTCGCCATACATGAATACGTCATGCATTTTAGAGAATATCTGTACGGGAAAAAATTCATAATTCGCACCGACCACAAGGCATTGGTTTTCATGAGCACTACAAAAACGTCAATCAGTCCGCAGTTCCAAACATGGTTAGCTAACCTGCCGGAATATGATTTTGAACTAAAATATCGGAAAGACGAAGAACACTCGAATGCAGACGGACTATCAAGATTAAAAAGTATGGTTTGCACCCAGTGTCAAACAAGACATGAAGAAGCTAAGGAAGGAAAATCAAAGATTATATATATATATATATATACTATCCAAAGAACAGAAGCTATGGAAAAAGTATGGGAACAACAACAAAAGGACATTCGGTTTCGAGAGCTGCGAGAGATATTGGAATATGGATGTACACGGGAGAAAAAGAATTGTTTTCCTTTTAACGTAAAAAATACATAAATTGATGGAGGATTAATAACAGTAGAAAAGAACAAAAATATCTTAATGTTAGTCCCAGAAACATTTTTAGGCCTGTTAACAACAACGCTACATGAAGAACTATGTCACATTGGAGTTAAGAAATTATTTCATTATATGGAAAAGATATTTTATTGGCCGAAAATGCAAGAAACAATCCAACTCTGTTTACGATGTTGCGAGATCTGCACTAAGAGAAAGATCGATCAGACAAGAACCAAGGAAACATTTATTCCTAGATATAGCTCTGAATTCCTAGAGCAGATTGTTATAGATGTGGCTTACATGGAAATAAACACCATAAAAAATATATAATAGTAATGGTGGACCGTTTTAGCAAACTGATTTCTTTAACTGCAATCACAAAGCAAGACGATAAGGGACCATTTTCAAAACAATACTTAATAGTTGGATCTATCGATTTGGAAAACCGAAGAGTATTTTAACAGATAGATTTCGAAATTTCGAAGGGAATTTCCTAAGACAGAAGCTACAGAAACTTGGAATCAAACAGGAATTCAGCTCACCTTACCAGCGCCAATCAAATGGTTTAGCCGAAAGAGCCATACGAACGATAAGAGATCTTATTACAGCAACATTGGCAGGCGGATGTGAAGAGAGAAACTGGCACGAACCCAGAATAGAGTTCACTATAAATAGCAGTCGACAAAGTGCTACAGGTTTATCACCATTTGAGATAATTTATGGACGGAGTGTTAACCTACACTCTAACCTGAAACAAGCCGAGATATCAAGAAGCGAAAGAATCGAAGATGCGAGATTTAACTCGAGTAAAGCGGCAGACACAATGAGAGCTATGGATAAGACAAAGAGGGGCACTCGTGTTTTCGAGGTGGGGGAGGAGGTACTCGTACGTAAAGAGCCGCAGAACAGGCACAAGGATGGTATGCAATACGATGGCCCATATAAAATCGTTAGATTTCTATCACCTCATCGAGTCGAACTACATTCACAAGAAGGAACGAAAGAAAGAAGAATCGAATCTTTTTGTTTAAATAATTTGGAATTGGCGGTTTTTGTGAATTAATTAAAACTTGTTATTTATAAATTCTTTGAATAAATATATATTGTTAGTTTCAAGATTTTTCTGCGAAATTTAAAGATGTATCTAAAGATGGATTTAACTTTGATGATTCCTTACTAAAATAGTTTATCAAAATTATAATGCTATATATTAAAAATCAAATTAGTTCATGTAAAAATCGATTAAAGAATAAATTTTAAAAGAATCCTAATAAATATTTTAAAACCATAATTTTTATAAAATTTATCTCATTTACCTTGTTTTAATATTACATATTTATTTGTATTTTTAACAAAATGGCTCAAGGAAAAATGAAAGTTAAGTCAAAGCTACCTAGTGGGGTGAAAACAGGTAAAAGTCAAGGTAGTATAAAAAAGACTGCAGGTGTTACTAAGAAAGGTCGTCGAGTTTGTACACCAAAAAGTAATAAACATGTTGAAGTTGAGAAAACCAAAACATTGATGTCCAAGGATACAAATAAAAGAATTTTGAAAAATTCAGTAAACAAAGTCGAAGCTTGTGAAAGAACTACTCTAACAACTCTGAAGTTTGATTAATAAAATTTTGTGATTTTCTTATAATTTTAAATCTAATAATTAATTTTAGCCAACCTTTATTTACGTTATTATTTTAATTTAAGGTTCATTTGAAATTCGTTTATTTAGATATTTATTGCTTAATACTTATTATTGATATGTCAAGTTTTAAAATAAAGGTACAATGAAGAAACTTTTATTTACAACCTATCCCAAAAAATGTGGTCGAATGCGTAACGTAATAGATAAAGTAATGTTGGATTTAAGCCACGTTCTTAACTTTTTGAAGGAAATTTTATTTTTTGAAATTAAGTGGCCTAGTTCAAATTATTATTTTCCAAAAAAACAATATTGCAGAAAATTGAATGTTCTTATTTTAAAGTTTAAATTAAAATTCACTAATTTCATCATTAAATGTATCTAATCATGTGCTTAGTCAGCTTCAACATGGTACTGATTAAACTTCAGTTAGCTCTTTTGTTTTGAAACATGGATTGCAGAAGAAACAACGTGCAAACAAAATAAATAGTGTCTTGTAATGTGAACCATCTTGGAAACACCTAAATTAACAGTGTTAATGAAAATTGAATGCATATTTTAATGGTCTTTCAGAATTTGTAACATGTTATTATGAATTCATACAAAACATATTTTATATATTATACATCAAAAATTTATGAGTGTAATGTTCTTATTTTATGTTATTTCATTTTTCCTTGAGTTTGACAGGTTAAAAGAGATCACTGCTCATGAATGACATGAATGGATTAATTATCTATAAAACGAAATATTTTGAGGTAAGAAAGTACCGATTTTGAGTAACAAAAGAATTGAAATGACGTAAATCATTATATCGATAGTTAAGATGGCAGAAAGAATTAATTGGGATAGATTTGGTAACGGATCTCTTCTTACTATTGCTTTTTAACTAAGTTGCACTTTACCAATATGGATATAAAGCCATGGTGTGGTAATAATATATTTAAAATCTTTTGGCATTTAAAGTCAATAGAACATAATTTAAATGCCCGAAACAGCATACTACATAATAATTACGAACTGTATTTTGGAATCTAAGTCACTTTTATTGGTTTGAATCGTGCTATTCGGATTTCAGATAGTAAAATTAACTTAAACTGAATAAATAACTGTTTAAAAACCTAAGTGATAAGTCAAGACCACGCATAAGTATATAACTGTAGTGGGTTGTTAATTTTATTGTCATTGTTATTATTATTATTTACTAGTTTAATTCTCCATAGAGTAGCGGTTCTTAAACTTACTGTATTGCGACACCAAATTTTAAATGCCGTCTTTTGGTGACCCACAATCTATATTTTTTTGACAAATAATCGTTATTCAAAAAAAAAGATAAATAGAAATTTTAACGTGGGAATTTTTCGCGACTCCTAGTTTAAGATCAATTTTTTTTTAAGATCAATCAATTTTATAATTTAAATTCTAATATAAAGATTGGATTTTCCTAGTAATCGGAATTAATGAAAATCTTAAAATTTATCAAATGATCAAAAGCCTAATTATAATCTAAGGCAAAGCTAAAAATCTGGATAAAATTTATAATCAGGCGATTACGTAGAATTGTTTCCTCCTCTCAGAAACTTCTGACAACCTGAAAGGCCTAAAACAGTGGTTCTCAATTAATATAAACGCGGAACACCATTCACATGATTTTTTTTACGCGCAACACTGATAAAAAAATACTTGCCCACAATGAGTGACCAATCTGTCGTAAACGTAAACAATGCCTTCTTATAAGCAAAGAAAATACCACGCTCAACAATAACAAGCAATAAAAACACTTTTATATTTGTATTTTTATATATCTGTGTAACGGCTTTCTTATTGAATCATCTTATAAAAAAATTAATTGAGGTTTTTGATGATATGTATCTTAAATGCAAAATTTAAGATAAAATGTCATTTTTTCGCGGAACACTGGAAGCGAAATTTCGGAACACGGGTTGAGAACCACTGAGCTCAAGTCACAAATCCCAATCTGAAGTTTTTTTTTTGTTAAATAAAAGTTGTAAATTTATTATTGTCACATAATTTAATTTGACACAAGAGTAATAAGATCCAATGATCCATTGCTGGATCAGGAGACGCGTTAGCTAAAAATTAGATTGTTATAAACGATAATTAATGAATAATAGTTATTTAAAAAAGTAATTTTTGGTTTATAACTTTAGTATAAAAGCTCATATTTTATTCAGCGCAAAGGAAAAGTGGAGATGAGTCAGTTGTAAAGATAAATATTTGGAAAAATGGCGAACCGTAGATATTATATACAGGAAAATGTTTTCATATATATTGTGAATTGAAAATTTGATAGTTTGAGAAATACTGATACTAAGTTTGTGGACGAACGAAAATTTTTAATAATGTTGAATTATTTAAAGGTATTTAACATTTTGCTCGCTATGTTGCCTATCCAAACTAAAGATATTGACATTAGCCTTTTGGGATAAACAGAAACTGCTCATCATATTATTTTTATAGTTCAGCTGTAACAGTTTAAGCAATGCTCAAATTAAATAAATTGAAAGGCATCAGTTTTTTAGGGAAGCTACTTTGTCAGTTTTTGTGTTTGGAAAAACCATGGAAAATATAGATAAGTATGTAAATGTTAATTTACTCATAAATTCTAAAGAAGATTTAAAAAAATATAGAAAGATGATAACAAAACCAACATTTCAAAATTGTGAAAAGTTTTCGAATGAATTAGTTGTTGTGGAAATAGGAAAAAATAAAGATAGATAAAGATAGATTCTCATTAAATTTAGTGGATACTGATTAATTTTTCTTGAAAGTTTTACGTGGCGATAAATTTAATAACCTCTTTGAAGAAATATAATAATCATAAATATTAAATAATTTAATCAACAACACTGGGAAACTATTTACATACAAAGATGAAAAACCAAATAATTCAATATTAAATCTTGTTACTATTAGATCAAAACAATATGGAATGGAAGGTGAAGAAAATAAAAATAAAGGAATTTAAAAAAATATAAGTAAAAAGATTTGATATAAAGATTTTGAAAATTGTTTAAAAAATGATTCAAAAAAACGAGTGCGTGTAATAAATAATAAATAAATATTGTTGAGGTCAGTAAATTAAAATAAATTTAGGTTGAAAATTTCAATAAAATGTAGGTTGAAGGAAAAAGACAAATAAAAGCGTGATCATGCACAGAATTGATAGTAAAGGAAAGTATGATGGAAGCAGTATAAGAAAATGGCAAAAGCAGTTGCAAAAGGCAAGAATCCGGAAATCCGAAAAAATCAATAAATTGTATAGTTATCGAAATTGAATTGGGAAAACGGGACAGGTATAGATTAGCTAATGGTCAACAAGATGATGATTAGGGAAAGGGTCGAAGAGCATTCGAATGTGTTAAATTAATTAGTTGGCTAATAGAAAACCCGAGCTAATAAGAAATCCGAGCTCGATTAACATGAAAAGTAAACAAAATGAGAATCTCGGAAGGCCATTATCATGACAGCATGATTAATGGAAACAAACAAAGTTATGACTATTACGAAGGAATAGCAAAGGGAGCCAATTAATCATGATATGGTGCAAACAACGTTCAAGGAGCCGGTTGTCAAACCATTGTCAGATAGGAGCAATCAGGTCAAAAACCGATTAATCGAAGTGATTATTCTAGTATAAAAGCAAAGTCAAAATTCAAAATAATCGGCATTTGGCCTCAGCTAGGGTTAGAAGAAAACGATAATAGGCAAACGATAAAGACGAATTAAGGAGATAAGGGAAAAAGGAAATATAGGATAGGAGATACTAAAGAGTGAAAAGGAATCAAATCAAATAGAAAAGTAAAACGTTGGTCAAGAGAAGCTAAGGAATAAAAAGGTGAATATTATCTTTTGATAAAGCGTCAACACCGAGCGGAGAATCTGTCAAACGTGAACTTTGGTTATTGATTTTTTATTGTTGAGAGAAATATATTTTTGTGATTCAAATATACATTGTGTAGTTTATTGTTTTGATTAAAAGTTCACGAGGAGTCAGAGGTTACCGACTTGAATTTTTTCAATAAAAATTTATTCAATATGCACAATACATGTAATACACCCAAAAATGCTGCTGATTCTATAAAGGCAACCCCCCACAATTTATTAACCATTATTATACAAGAAAAATCTACTTACTAGGTTTCAATAATACACGCAAAAAATATTGGCATAAGTTTTAGGTTAAATTGTGACTAAAATACGTCGGTATAATTACCCTAATTTTGGTGTTCAAGTATGTATGCGTCCATTGATTCAGTAAAACAAATTTGAGTTATTTTAATTCTACTTAATTTTGAATTTTTATCAATTTTGATGGCGATTTTTCATAATTTACTATTTATTTTGTTTGCTAATTTTCATGTTTTGTTTATTTTTAATTAATTTCGCCGCCATGATGGATATGAACGTTTTCTAGAATATTCTTTGTTTTTTTAGATATTTATAATTTTCATTCCATTAAATCTTATGTTTCATTTTGCTTTTTTGTTAATTTAGTTATTAAATTTTATCTTTTAGTTAACTTCTCTAAATTATTTGGCGGCCATGATGGATTTCGCCATTTTTTGATAGAATATTCTTGTTTTTTCATTTCTATTGTAATTTTTATCCCCAATTCATTTTCTGATGTTATCTTATCACCATTAATTCAAATTTGCTTACTTTTGTTACGTATTTATGTTGCGTTAGAATTGATTTCATGTAATTCTTCTTGCTTTTGTTTCATTTTAGTTTACTTTTGTGTTTATTATTTGAGTGAATTCTATTTAGTAGTTTAATTGATGTTTGACGTGTTTGAGTTCTTTCAGTCACATTTCAGCTACTTTGGCTCAAAATCAGTTCTAGCCCAACAATTTTATAAATGAAATTACTACGTTATTGTGAATTTTCCAATAAGATTCCAGAATTCAAATCAAGTCTATAGCAAGAATTTTCAAGACTTTATTATTTTTGCTAGTTAAGCTCCTATCTAATTTTAATATTTTATTCATAAATGAGTTAAGAAGTTAACCATTTATTTTGAATTATTATAAGAACTTTTTCAATATTCACCACTGATTTCTTTTCAATTGACATTGTATTTATTAAAAAACTTGACTATACTAATTTAAAGTCAAGTTTTTAAATAAATGCAATGTTATTTTTTAATTATAAATATTTTTTAATTATTTTTTAAAAGAACTTAAATTGGTAAAATATTTCAAATTTAAATAATGTAATTTTTACAGATTTGAGGATTCTGACCAGTAAATGGAATTGTTCAAAACTTGCATGAACTTAATAGAAAATAAAGATAAATAAAATGATGATAAAATTTATGTTTTATTCTAAAATGCGTGTTACAAAGTTGCAGTGGTCACATTTACCACGTGATTGTTCAATATTTTATGAAGATTGAATAAATTAGCATATTATTTTCTAATGACAATGATTTTCAGTGCGAATTTTATAATTCCAATCTTCATTTTACAAGTATATTAATGAAAATTATATAAATTTTATGAAAGTTTCTCATTTAGATTGGTTTCATTGCCGGCTTTTCTGAATATATAATCAAAGTTACACTCCAACAATATTTCAATCGGCATAACTTACTAAATGATGGAAGCCATTGTGAGACTTTTTATTTTTTTGCCGATGAATGTGACCCTCAATTTGAAGTGAAAATTCGGGAGTAAATTTATTTGATTTTCATATATTTTACATTTCAATTGGGTCATTCTCAGTCAGTCAAAAAGCATTCAAAACTTTGTTTCAAAAACATTCGAAAATAAAAAGTATATTAGAGAAATTGATTCATTCTATGTCGAAGGAAACAATTTACCAGTGAGTTATCATTTTTTCTCTGATATGTTTAGACGGGCTGGTTGGCTATCTGGAAATTTGTGTGATACTTACACTGTGCTGGCACCTTTAAACAAAATTGATATGATCTACGCTTTTGTAAGGAAGTTTTATTTCGATAAAAGGTTTCTTTATCTCTTAGCAAAGTTTTGATCAATGACTGTAAATGGCGAATTCCTTTTTAGCATGACAGATAAATTTGTTTCAAAAAGTTACAATTCAAAGTGATTCTCCATTATCATTACACTATAAACATGACATAAAATAAAAAATATCAACCTAAAATAGATCCTGATCACTCCAATACAAAAATTAACAAGTTTGTCGTTCTTTCTGAATGAACATTTTTTCTCATCGTGTGTTTCAAATAATATACAAACAAAATTAAAATAATTTTTAAAATTAAACTCAAAATAAAATTTAATTTTCAAATATTAGAATCTGAGAAACAATCTTGATCTATAATCTGAAAAGAAATGAAAATAATTTTTAAATATAATTTTTATATCTTTTATCATTTATTTGTTTCGTTTATAAAAGTTCTGTTGATAAAACACTCGACTTTCAACTGTATTGTTAATCATTGTTTTTGTAAACATAAAATTTGTAGGCTGTTTCAATTCTTCTATCTTGGGTTTTTAAATATTATACTGGAGATTCACATAAACAATCCACAGCGAATGGACTGAGTAAAATGGTTGGACTGTCCATATTAAAACTCTAAATAAAATAATTTAATTTTAATTAGAAAACCGAATACTTTTAGGTGGGGAATTGTTATCACTAAATTCTATTTATATACTCCTTGAAATCCTACAACGGTTTTCAATAGCACTTATTTTTTCGATTTCTAAATCAATTTCTATATGGACATGACAAAGTCCATAAAATAACAATTTTCAAAAGATTTATTTCAAAAACAATTTTTTTACAATATTATTTAAATACACAATATATTGGAGATATTTCAATTTCAAATATTGATATTTTCAGGAGGACAGATTTCGCGTACTATTGTTTCTCAAAATTATTATTTCCATTTTCTGATTAATTTCATTCTTTTCAATTTTTCCATATTAATCATTTTAGCGTCATGGTGAATTTGATTTTGATTTAGAATGACTTTCTAGTAGAAGTGAAGATTTGGGACATCGACAGTCATCGTCAACAAGGTATTTTAGAAATTAACAATACAGTTCATATGAAAGACGGATTCGTTAAAATTTTCGAATTTAGCAATCGCTATGCCAGGTGAAGAATATATTTTTAAATAAATAAAGGCCTTTTTGAGAAAATGCCTAAAAAGAATTTATTTATAAACTACCTAAAAATATAATATCTAAAAATAAATTAAAATAAATAATTAGCTAAAAAATAATAAAAAACAATTTAAATCAAAAAATAAATAAAGAAAATATAAATATATCAAAATAAAGAAAATAAATGAAGAATTAAATATTTTCTTCGTTTATATTTTCATTTTAGGGGTTAAGAATTACCATCTCTATATAAATGTTTTAAAAATAAGATATTGATTTCATATATCTTACTTCCTGCTTGATATAACTTCCTTAATATATCTTTATTTATTTCTTACTATTTCTCATATAAATTTATTCTCTTACTTTCTTTATTTAATTCTTTATTTATTTTCTTTAATTATTTTTTTAAATCGCCATTCGTACATATTTTTCACTATATATTTCGATAGCATCATTAGCATCATCAGGTTACCTACATTCATGACAATATTGATAATTTAGAAACAAATTATAAAATCTATAAATTTTTAAATTATAAATAACAATTTTAGATAATTATTTTTAAAAATAATTTTCAACGATCAATTATTTTATTTGTTTATAAATTATCAATATTGTATAGTTATATTTCCGTCATGAATGTAGGTAACCTGATGATGATAGTGATGCTATCGAAATATATAGTAAAAAAGATGTACGAATGGCGATTTTTATTAATAAAATCTTTACCGTGTTTATTTAAGTATTTATTTTTTTAATATTAATTTTTAAAATTAATTTTTAGATATTAATTTTTTAAGTATTTTATAAATTTCAAAAATTTTTAGGTATTTTTTCAAAAATTCCATAAATAAATTTAATATAAAATTTTAAGTGTTATTCTCAATTTCAATCTGATTTATCATGATAAACCCAAAGTTATAACACCGAGGCCAACTACTGAACAAAAAAGGATTTTGACGTAAAATTAAAAATTATATAATCTTTAAATATTTATTCAATTTAGGGTCATGCAATTTAAAAATCTTCCATCCACGAAGAAAGGTTAGGATATAATAAATCAATTAATATATTTAATAAAAACACTAGAACGCCAAAAAAATGAAATATATCTCCAGGAAATTATCCCCATCATCAGTCTGCCACTATAATCTGTTTCAAAAATTATATACGGAAACGATATGTTATATATCTATAAAATTATAAGATAAGAAATAGTTCAAAATATATATTCCAATAAATAAGTATTATTGAAACAATTTAAAATTATGTTAATTTTAAATTCTTTACAATAAAAACTTTTAAATTACAATATATGAATTAAATATTAATTTAATCCATATAACACGATACTATGTATTAGTTATAAAAACCTCAATGAATCTTAACTATTACATATATAACTTAAATATATAACTATTACGTATATAACTTTTGAAACAGATTATGACAGCAAACTGACGAAGAATATGATTTCCTTGAAATAGATTTCATTTCTTTCGTGTTTTGGTATTTTTATTAAAAATGAGCCATAATTTTATATATATTTAATATAATATATTGTATTTGTTTGTACTTTCGGAGTCTTCTAATTATCAATTTCAAAATATAATCATTGTATTTTATAATTAAACATTTAAAATGGATGCCTCGAAAATTCGTTTAATTAAAATTTATTGCTTTATAGTTTTAGATGAAATAGAAGAGTCATATAATGAATGCACCATATAATGTAGAACCCAATGTAAAACACCAATTAGCTTACTACTATACCTTATTTTACACCCAGTTCTACTGAACAGCATTTNATATCAAAATAAAGAAAATAAATGAAGAATTAAATATTTTCTTCGTTTATATTTTCATTTTAGGGGTTAAGAATTACCATCTCTATATAAATGTTTTAAAAATAAGATATTGATTTCATATATCTTACTTCCTGCTTGATATAACTTCCTTAATATATCTTTATTTATTTCTTACTATTTCTCATATAAATTTATTCTCTTACTTTCTTTATTTAATTCTTTATTTATTTTCTTTAATTATTTTTTTAAATCGCCATTCGTACATATTTTTCACTATATATTTCGATAGCATCATTAGCATCATCAGGTTACCTACATTCATGACAATATTGATAATTTAGAAACAAATTATAAAATCTATAAATTTTTAAATTATAAATAACAATTTTAGATAATTATTTTTAAAAATAATTTTCAACGATCAATTATTTTATTTGTTTATAAATTATCAATATTGTATAGTTATATTTCCGTCATGAATGTAGGTAACCTGATGATGATAGTGATGCTATCGAAATATATAGTAAAAAAGATGTACGAATGGCGATTTTTATTAATAAAATCTTTACCGTGTTTATTTAAGTATTTATTTTTTTAATATTAATTTTTAAAATTAATTTTTAGATATTAATTTTTTAAGTATTTTATAAATTTCAAAAATTTTTTTAGGTATTTTTTCAAAAATTCCATAAATAAATTTAATATAAAATTTTAAGTGTTATTCTCAATTTCAATCTGATTTATCATGATAAACCCAAAGTTATAACACCGAGGCCAACTACTGAACAAAAAAGGATTTTGACGTAAAATTAAAAATTATATAATCTTTAAATATTTATTCAATTTAGGGTCATGCAATTTAAAAATCTTCCATCCACGAAGAAAGGTTAGGATATAATAAATCAATTAATATATTTAATAAAAACACTAGAACGCCAAAAAAATGAAATATATCTCCAGGAAATTATCCCCATCATCAGTCTGCCACTATAATCTGTTTCAAAAATTATATACGGAAACGATATGTTATATATCTATAAAATTATAAGATAAGAAATAGTTCAAAATATATATTCCAATAAATAAGTATTATTGAAACAATTTAAAATTATGTTAATTTTAAATTCTTTACAATAAAAACTTTTAAATTACAATATATGAATTAAATATTAATTTAATCCATATAACACGATACTATGTATTAGTTATAAAAACCTCAATGAATCTTAACTATTACATATATAACTTAAATATATAACTATTACGTATATAACTTTTGAAACAGATTATGACAGCAAACTGACGAAGAATATGATTTCCTTGAAATAGATTTCATTTCTTTCGTGTTTTGGTATTTTTATTAAAAATGAGCCATAATTTTATATATATTTAATATAATATATTGTATTTGTTTGTACTTTCGGAGTCTTCTAATTATCAATTTCAAAATATAATCATTGTATTTTATAATTAAACATTTAAAATGGATGCCTCGAAAATTCGTTTAATTAAAATTTATTGCTTTATAGTTTTAGATGAAATAGAAGAGTCATATAATGAATGCACCATATAATGTAGAACCCAATGTAAAACACCAATTAGCTTACTACTATACCTTATTTTACACCCAGTTCTACTGAACAGCATTTTATATAATTATAAAAACTTTTTATAATATAGGTACAGGGCCGGCTTTAGTTGGAAGCGGTGGATGCAAAGCATCGGGGCGCCTCTCGGAAAGGGCGCTAAACAATTTAGAATTTTAGTTTCTTTTTAATATTTAACAAAAAAACCATTAACAAATTTTTTTTTAATAAGAATTTTTTTTTTTTTTTTAAATAAAATTTCCTTGAAAAACTACTGGCCTACTAGTTTTCGAAGTGTTTAAGAATTGTTTAATTATTTCGCAAAACAAAATAAATTATACATGCATAAATTTATTTTGAAACGGCCTGCTATATTCGGTTTAGTTATTTCGATTAAAAAAATTAATGCTAAAAAAAATTATTTTAAAAGTCTACCAGTTCTATTCAGTTTTCAATCAGTTCAGTTGTTATTTGGTAAACTTTTTTCGCTAATAAAAAAAAAATTTAATATTAAAATTTTAATAGTAAAATAAAAAAGTGTTCAGTACAGTTTAATAGTAAAAAAGTGTTTTGTTTCAGTACATTAGTTATTTTGCGGAATTGAATCATTGTACGGTGGTAGGTATTATTTAATTATTTTTATCTTTACTTCTAAAATTTATATTTTTTTAATTAAAAAAATTTTTATTAGCTTACCTATATCATAAAATATGAATTCAAAGACAAAATTATCCGGGTGTGAAAATCGAAAACGAAAGGCGAAGAGAGAGTTGGAGGAACAAAAAAATCAGGGAAGCCTTAACCAATATTTAAAAAAAGCAAATTTGACAATACCTACAATAACGTTAATGGATGATCAGATTATTCCAGAGGATAGCACAAATGGTGAAGTTAGAAATAATGCCACTAATGAGACACAATCTATAAATTTACAAACAGAAATAACATCTTCATCTAACAAAGAGCTTCAAACCATACATTTAACTGAAACTATAAGTAATAGTGCTGATTTTCATTCAATTGATCCCGCAACTTGGCCTAAATTTATTAATGATAAAATTAGAAAAATTATTATTGAGCAAGGACCAATGCAAATAAGGGAAGAAGTTTATCCCCGTGATGATGATGGACGAAGTTTTACTAATTATTATTACAATCGTAAATTACCTAATAATGAAATTATACCAAGATCATGGTTAGTTTATTCAAGTTCAGCAAACCGTGTTTTCTGTTTTTGTTGTAAATTGTTTATAAATCAAATAGAAGGAAACCAGCATTTGATTATAAATGGTTTTAGTTGCTGTAGAAATTTGTCAAAAACACTTGCAGCTCATGAAGTTAGTACATTACATGTTAATTGTTTTTTAAAGTGGACTCAATTAAAAAAGAAAATGAACAACTTAACTACAATAGATGCTGAACTCGTAAAAGTATACGCAGTTGAAAAGAAACATTGGTACGCTGTTTTGGAGAGAATTGTCGAAATCATAAAATATCTTGCCAGACAATGCCTGTCTTTGCGTGGCTCGTCAGATACTATCTATGAAAAAAATAACGGTAACTTTTTAAAATTTGTAGAACTTTTTTCTAAATTTGACATAGTAATAGCAAATCATTTAGCAAAGATACAAAAAAAGGAGACACAAACAGTTCATTATTTAGGCAAAACTATACAAAATGAAATAATATCGTTGATTTCTTCGAAAATTTTGCAAAATATTATTCAAATGATAATTAATGCCAAATATTTTTCTCTAATATTAGATTGCACTCCTGATATTAGTCATAACGAACAAATGACATTTATAGCCAGATTTGTCAATAAAGATGAAAATAATGAAGTTGCAATAAGCGAACATTTTTTGGGATTTTTAAAAGTATCTGACTCCACAGGAAAAGGTTTAGCAACTTATCTTATTGACAACATTAAAGATTTAGGTTTGAATATTAATGATCTACGTGGACAAGGTTACGATAATGGCGCAAATATGCATGGGAAAAATAATGGGGTCCAAAAACGTATTTTAAATTTGAATTCTCGTGCATTTTTCGTCCCATGTGCTGCACATACACTTAATTTAGTAGTGAATGATGCAGCCAAAATTAACACAGAATCATTTAGTTTCTTTTCCACTATTCAAACAATTTATAATTTCTTTAGCGCTTCAACAAAACGATGGGAGTTCTTAAAAATAAATACTAAAATTACAGTAAAACCTTTGTCAGCCACCAGGTGGGAATCAAGAGTCGATGCCCTTCGTCCACTTAGGTTTGAAATAGCTGAAATTTTAGATGCTTTAGTTGACATTTATGAAAACCTAGAAATAGATAATAATACAAAGCATGAAGCTAAGGCTGTGGCTTTCAAAATAAAAGAGTATGAATTTATATGTTCAGTGGTTATTTGGTACGATGTTTTAAGTAAAGTTAACGTTGTTAGTAAACTGCTCCAAAATCCAAATCAAAACTTAAATGTTTCTTCAGTTGCGTTAAATAGTCTTATTAAATTTATTGAAGAATATAGATCCGATGAAAATTTTAGTCTTATTCTTCAAACGGCAGAAAATATAGCAGCTGATTTAGAAATACCTGCGAAATTCAAAGATAATACGTTACGAAGAAGAAAGAAAAAAATTTTTGGTTATGAATCTGTAGACGAAACGCCAGTTGATCCGATACTTAAATATAAAATATCATTTTTTTCTGCCAATTTTAGATATTACTATCAATTCTTTAAAAGAAAGGTTTAATCTTTTCACAAAATATAGTGAAAAATTTGAATTTATACATAATATAAAAGAAATTAACAAAATGGATGATAATACATTAAAAAAACATTGTTCTGATTTAGAAATAATGCTAGCCGATGGCGAGAAAAAAGATATATCTGCAACAGAATTATTTAATGAAATAAAAATAGCAAAGGAATTTTTGAAAGACTTTGAAAACCCACTAAACATCTTGCAATATATATATAAAAATCTACTGGATTCCATTTTTCCCAATTTTGTAATTGCTATTAAAATATTTTTAACTTTACCAGTTTCAGTTGCTAGCGGAGAACGATCTTTTTCGAAGCTTAAACTAATTAAAAATTATTTAAGATCAACAATTTCACAAGAAAGATTAGTTGGTTTAGCAATGATATCGATTGAAAGTGATATATGCGACAAATTAGATATACATAATTTAATTGATGAATTTGCCAGTTTAAAAGCTAGAAAAGTAAATATCTAGAATAATAGTTTTGTCAATTTTTATACAAAATATATGTATGTTATGTAATTTTTGTATATTATAATATTGTTTCAATAAAATAAAAAAATATATAAACAAAATAAAACCTGTATTTCACTTGGAAAAGAATTATTATTAATTTTTTAATGTTTTTATTACAAATTTAATATTGCCAATTAAATTACGTTAATTCCAAAAAACCAATAAAATAAATGGGCGTCTAAAATGAGTTTCGCATCGGGGCGCTACTAATGCTAGAGCCGGCGCTGTATAGGTAGCCCACTAACTTACCTGTGTGTTGAAAATTTTATTGTACTGGATAACACCTTTATTATAGAATTTTAATTTAATCAGAGAAATAAAATTATCTCACCACAAAATTCCTATTACAAAATTCATTACCATACAAGTGATCAAAAAATCGCTGTATTCGATAGCACCCAAATAAGGTTTTTATTGAAAAAATCTTTAAAAATAACAAATTAAGAAGTTTCTTTTAATCAAAAAAACTTATTTTACATATACCTATAAATAATAACTTAATTAATTCATACTTTCATGTAAAAATAGTACCTAAAAACATGTTTAAACAACTTTTATTAATAGTATATTTAAAATAGTTAATTAATTACATAAAATTTATTTGTAGAATTTATACATTAAATTTAATAAATAAATTTGTTTTAAACTTTAAATTGATTCTAAGCAAGTAGTGTGAGTCAATTCAATACACACTACAAAAATTTTATCTACTGAACCCGGGTATAATACTGCTGGCATTCATACAGGGAAATGCTGTAACTTTTGGGCCCTGTGCAGGGTAATCGGACAATTCGTTGCAGGACAATTCGGCGTGGACGTTTTGGTACAGAAAACGGATAATTCAGCGCGGACAATTCGGAGCAGAAATTTGTAATACATATGAAAACAATAAAATAAATCATTTATTATGTTATTAATATTATATGTATATAATCAAGCAAACCTATATTAAGCTTTAAGTTTAGATTAAATAATTATAATTTATACCATAACTAAATTAGAATAAGTCAGTCTTAATGGGTAATTATTTGTTATTTTTATAAATTTTGCAATTTTTATCGATTTGAACGCAATTCCATTACATAAGAAAAATCTAAGAAAAATAAATTAAAAAAATTAAAATTTATAATATTTTAATATTCAATTAATTTATAAAAAATTCAATAGAACCATATATTTTTCCAATTTTTATGTTGTCTTTGAAATTAATTATCCGCGTCGAATTTTCCTGTGACGAATTGCCCTAGAACCTCTGTGCAAACACTAAAAATTTTTTAAAAATTTTATTGCATTCATTTTTATTTATTTTAATTATACAAAGCAATTTTTCTAGATCTTTTGCTGGCAAAATCATCAATTATATCATTGTAATTATATCATTATAATTATTGTGATTATTATTATAAATTAATTAAAGTTAAGGAGCTTCAAGGAGCAATTTTCGCATTTTTCACTAGGATTCAAATATAAGTGAATTTGCATTTATTTGCATTTATTTGCATTTATTTTTTAAAAATTTGGATTTATTGCTTTTATTTGATATTATTAGAATTGGGGATCCCTAGTTATGATAATGATCTTTAAACATGAGATAATCTCCATAGTAAGAGGGGTAAAATAGCAGTGGTTTATCCGGTAAAAATAACAGTTCAAGATTGGAAAAATTCTCAAACACATTATCCACAATAAGAAGAATTATTCTGTTTTTATTCGATTTTCCATTATCAACTTTCTGTATAAGTATGGAATTTTGATGATAATTGGTTTCCGAACCATACTCCATCTTAATCAGCCATAATGCCATAAATGTCCCTAAAGAGGTCTTAATTCTCGGTGTTTCCCATATTAAAATGCAATTTTTCACAAAGCGGTCCGGAAATAGAGGTGGTCAAAAATAAGTACATTAAATAATTTGAAACTGACGAGTTGTTCCCAGATGTAAATACTAAAATACAAATTAATTAATTAAAATTTATGTACATGTCAATCATTTGAAAAAGGAAAACAATTCTAATTTTGACAAGTAAAGGATTAAATGTTAAACAGAATTTTGATCGTTAATATTTTGAAAATGTCTCTATATATATTTTAAAAATTCTGAGCTACTACATATCAGACTTTTGATCATAAAGGCGAAATTGTCTTTATTCTATTTATTGATAATTTCGACACCAAATATTTTGTTATAGTTGTATTATCAACAAACTTATTGTGTTGGGTGTTATTATTTTAAAAATGATGACTGAAGTCTAAAATAATTGTTTACTTACCGAAACTATTTAATATGCCATCAATTATATTTCATTATAGTTTATTTTACAGATATTTTATATATAAATAAAAGAAATTTTTAAAATTGAATATGGTAAAATATGCAGGATTATATATAATTTGTCATTTAGTTTATTTTTTCATATCTTGTCTTTTGTAATTATACATAATGAAACATTATTATCCAATAATATTTATTAAAATTGCCTGAAGAAAATCAAAAGTTTTCCTTACCAAAATGGACGTCCTATATTTTAAATAAATTTTAATACTATTTTATATACATTTTAATTAGTAACTTATATTTAAATTTTCCTTCGGGAATTTTCTTATTATAATAAATATTTTTCGCTTTCGTATTACAATTCACATAAATTCTAATAATGCAGTCAACCTAATTTGAACTTTGAACTTGGTATCACATAAAAAAATTTCGTATAGCAAAATATAGGATTATGTAAACAGTGAATTGAAAATTATACATATAATGCATAAAATTTCACTTAGACACCCACACTAGTAATATTTCGTTATAAAAAAAATTGGACTTGTTCCGCTTTCAAAATAAACGGTTTAAATAATCTTTCATTTCGAATTTTTTGATTTGCTCATATGCAACTAGGGCTGCCGTGAGGGTGAAAGGCGCCATTGAAAATTCAAGATAAAAATAAATTTATTTGAGATAACTAAATTATAATAAGTCGATAAATGAAATGTATACAGTGAACAAAAAAAGTATGGAAACATGAGATATAAATTTGTTTCTTTTTTTAACCATTTTGTTCTACTAATGCTTAGGATCCTCTCCTTTTATAAACCAACACAGTTTTATATGGGATTTCAAATGGTATTATTTGTGAAGCAATATGATATTTTTAAGACTATTTTTATTGCTATTTTGTAAACATACTAAATTTTGAATCAAAAAAGTATGGAAACATTTTACATTTCTATGATTTTGTTTAAATGCATCATTTATACATATGTTTCATAAAAGACTATATTCATAAAAGAATGTTTATAAATATTTAAAGTTTTCTTTAATTATAATAAAAATCACAATAAATATTACGCTGGTTTTTGATGATTGCAAAAATTATTATCACATATATCAATTACATATTAGTTTTGATAATTAGTGCCATTATTTTTAGATAAAAAATTACATATTTGCTCTCCCAGCTTTAACCGCTACAAAATTCTTAATTTAATATTTAATATCTAAGGAAGTGGTTCTTAAAGTTCTGCACACAACGGACTGGCGCTAAGTTTTTGTTTAAGATCGCGGAACGCTAACTTAAAGGACTAGCAATGACAAGAGCGACATATATTTTATGAGAATACCATAATGCTATAATCACGATTTGTTTTAATATCACTGACATTTAAAATGTTAAAATAAGTAACATTTAAATAATTTAACTATTACAAATAAAAAAAGTTGAAAATTAAACTTAATTTTTGACTCTTCCGTGGACAGCACCGGTCCGCGAACCACTACTTTAAGAACCACTGATCTAAGATATTCATGGTATCATTTTAAAATTTCGTATAGTACTTCTGTCGCTCTTCGGTGACCTTTCAAATTTTTTGAAATGAGTTTAAGATTTTATGTAATTCTTTGAAAATTTAATGTTGAATTCTGCATCATTTACTTACAATATTTACAAGACTTAAGTTATCGTACCAAATAAATTTAAATGAACAAAGTTTTGAAATCAAGTGATGAACCTTCTGTCTGATGAATTTCTCTTACGTTATTTTTAAGATGTTAATGACTTCAATTCTACTTTCCTACCTAGTAGAGGATAGTGGTTTTAAAATTAAATTAGGAATGCTTTTTGAAACACGATTAAAGCCTCGCGGATGCTGAAGAATAATGATACAATTCTGTATTACCCCAAAGAAATTAATCGTCACGAATGAAATGTTAGCTGCATCGTTAACAATCAAAATGAATGAAAGAAGCTCTTGAATTTATATCAATGATATTTTTCTGTTGTCCGTTATGTTTGCCTCGCGTATTAGCATCTTTTTCATATGTTCGCCCACGTAAATCCAAAATATTTTAAATTATTTATAATAAACTCAAATAGTTCTTGACCAATATTTTATCTGCATCTACTTTACTTTTGTTTGTCTGAATGGTTTCATTATTCATTATATGACCCAGAAAGTTCACTTCTTTTTTTTTAATCTGATATTTTTCTGGATTTATTCTTAATTTCGCCGTTGTAATTTTATTTAGAATTCTATCGAGTACTTTGTAGTGTTCTTCTTATGTTCTTGTAAATGTCAGCATCTTTCAGTATTTCTTGTAATATTTTTATTATTAATTCTTGAAATGTGCCTGAAAATGCCACAATGCCAGATGGTATACGGTTAGGACAATACTGTCCTTCTTTTATTGAGAATGATATTTTCTCTTGTGAATCTCTCTTCAACCTGATAATAGACGTTTTAAAAATCTATAGAAGTAAAATACTTTGATTTATATGGTCTGTGCAAAATTTCATCCACATTCGGTATCGAGAATGCTTATCTTTCTGTGATCTTGTTTTGCTGTCTAAAATCAAGAAATTGCCTAATATACCTTTTCTCTTTTTTCTATACAAAAAGCAAGTATATTTTATTCGGAATGCTATTTTCTAATAATTCTGTTTATTTCTAGATATTTAGATCTTCTATTTTTCTTCCTAAGTTTTCTCGACTGTCTTCGTTATTTAATTACAATTGGTTCTTCATTTGTTGTTATTTTATGTTTTTTTACTTTATGTTTTTGATGTCCCATTTGCCTGCAACATTATTTTTTTATAATTTTGATAAGATTTGCGTTATATTTTTAACTCATAATCTGTCAACCCCCGAATTTTGCCTCTATTTATATTCGTTTTTCCTTTTTTCTTCAATATTCTATTTATATCAGTTTGATTCCGATTTTGCGTATGAATATAATAGTTATTCCGTCTCTATTTTGATTAACTATCTTATTTATTTTGTTTAAATTATTATAAAATTCGAACTCTTTATGGCCATTTAATCTTATATTTTTATACACTATGGTCGGGCAGCACATTCATAATATTTTTTGCCTTATCATAGTGCTATGGCTTCTTATATACCGTATTTTTGACAATTCCAGCATTATGAAACATAAATGGGATATCGGTAAAAAATCGCCCAATGTTGAGCCTTATTATTAATACTTTCTATACCAACAAAGAAATATGTATGCGTGAATTAAATTCAAATGCTGGCGATACATTAAACAAAATTAGATACGAAAGCTTAACAGATCCATCAGTCCTGAACACTGCAAAGGATTTAATGATTAAAATTATTCCCGAGCTTTAACTGGAGCTTTAACTTAGAGTTTGCAAAAAAACCGGTTTTTGCAAACCGCGGTTTTCAGTTCGGTTTTCGGTTTCTAAAAAAGTAAAAGGAAATAAAAAGGCATAAGTATATTTATTGCTTTTTCAATAATATATTTCTATTTAAAAGTATAATGTATTTCATACAAGAAATATATATAATAAAATCATAGCTGCAACATATAAAATAGTAATAATGTTGTTTAATAAATAATTTAACAATATTCCTATTCTGTCGACAATGCAGATATGAATTTCTAATTCACTTACATTGTTCACAGAGAATATAAAATAACACAGACAATTAATAGTATTTTGTTTATACATATACTATAGTTCAGTAATATTAGTATATGTATGTAATCGTACATTTGTACAACTAATATAAATAAAAATTAAAATAAAAAATAGAAAATTTCATTTAGCTGTTATTGGAATACAATAACCAAAATTATATTGCATTATTGCATATTTTTGTTATTTAGTTAATTAAGAACTATTATTTATTCGATAATGTTTCAAAAATACTAAAGAATTAAGCGAATAATCACTAAGGCGTGATCTTAATTTTCTACTAAAGTTCGAAGACGTGGAAAATACCCGCTCCGATTCTGTAGACGTTGGGCGTACTGTTAAAATAGCATCGTATAGTTGTTGAAGAACTGTTGTTCTTTTGCCTGTTTTCTTATATATAGCAAATTCATCTTTAAGAGAACTAAATGGCTTTGCAGCTACTTCTTTTGCAGCAGAATTAATAGCAGCATTTATTTCATCTGATAAAGATGTAAATGTAATATTCTGATCAGTTGGAGAATTGGTTTCACACAGAAATTCTTCACAATTATCGATTTGGTTTGGATACAACCTATTCAATAAACGAGTGCCAAAACTTAAATTTTCTTTTGTGGGTACAACTTGTTGAAGAAGGCATGACAACAAAGAACTCAATTCCCGATTCTGTCTTGAATTTAAGCGTGTTTTTATATTTTCTCGTAATTGGGTTATGATTATGTATGTATCTCCCGCACAATTCGATTTGATACCATCGAGCTTCTTTAACAGAAATATAATTGCACCTTTTGCTGTTGTTAGATTAGCATCTTTTCTTCCTAATGCAAGCACAGTTAGTTCTAGTGGCTTCAATATACTACACAACAGCTTAACTACATCAAAGTCTATCAATGAAATTAAATTTGTGGCGTTTAAATCATTTAACACTTCCCTTATCGATTCGCTAATTTTTAGAAATTTTTCTAGCATGGGATGGATAGAGTTCCATCTGTGTTGAACATCTAATTCTAAATAAAGTTCATGACCTAGCTTATCCATAACGTTTTTTTGCAAAAGATCATTACGGACTGAGGAAAATTTTAAAAAGCGAACGATAGCTCGTACTTTTTTTAGAGTTTCAGCTATTGAAATTCTCTCTCTAACTTCTTCAATGGTATTATCTTCGCTCAAATTAAAATCACAACTATCGCTACTAAATTCGTCTTCAGTATTATCATCGTCCTCAGTATAGGATTCTTGATTTTCTTCACTATTTTGATTATCGTCAATTTTGGAATAAAATGTGTCGCACACTGCAAGGTGAAGACCATGATTCAAGCATAATTGGACTTCTGCTGGACATTCTCTTGCATATTTCACCATGACACTAGCCCCGTCATTGGACGTTGCAACAATGTCTTGCTCAAACGAAAGATGAAACATTTTTAAATGGTCAGACATAGTTGATATAATCTTGGCTGCGTTACAAGATCCAAAAATCCTGACTAATCCAAGATTCATTACTTTTCCTTCTTTATTATGGGCATTGATGTTCATATAACGACGCTGTCGTGAGCTAACCCATTCGTCCAAAGTGATACTAAATTTCTCTCCCTTTTGTTTTTCTTGGTCAAAAAAGTTTATATACATTTTTTTCTTTTTCTCATATTCAAAATGAATAAGCGCCATTGTCCCATTTTCGCTTTTTGGTAATTGAAACCCCTTATCACTAACAGCCTTTCGAATAAAATTAGAATTTGTTATTCCACGAATAGTAAAACCATCTTTTGTGGCCAACTCGTCCACAATCTCACCAAATGTTAGCTTTGGAACATAATTGAAAATTGTTTTTTGTATTAACACACTTGTGCTCGCAACAGCTGTTCTTTTGCAAGAAATTTTGTGGATATTTCGCATGTGGTTTATCATAGCAGAAGTCGATCCGTTCGAATTAGTTATTTCTACTCCACATTTATTACATTTTGCTTTATTGTCGGATTTGTTTGATGCTGGTATTTTTATAAAATATTCCCAAACCGTTGATGACATCATTTGAGGGTTTATTTGGCCACTGAAAGTGTTTCAAAAATTTGTTTAGTAATACAAATCTACGTATTATCTTAAAAGAATTATATAAGTACATATTCAAAATTTTAATTACCTACTCACCTATAGTTTTAAAACAATATATAATACGTATAAACAACCTATAATTTACATCAAATCATTCAATAAATTCAACAAGAATCAAAATAATTATCCAATTATACAATCCAAGAAAGTAAATTAATGAATTATAAATTTTAATTTGTAATCAATTTTAAAGTTTTTACAAATTTATTTGACAGCTATAATTTTATAGTGGGCATGGATTCTGACTGGTGGGCATAGATTCCGACTTACTATAAAGTATGAAAAATTGCATACAATCAGGCAAAATTAATATTTTGAGAGAATTTTTTTATTTTACGTAGCTTTAAATGAAATATTTTTTGAAAACCGAAAACCGCGGTTTCTGCAGACGGTTTCCGGTTACGGTTTTTTGAGACGAAAACCGCGGTTTCGGTTTCCGGTTAACCGAACCGTGCAAACTCTACTTTAACTGGAGCTTTAACTCATATTGACACTGGAATCGGAATGACAAAGGCAGATTTAATTAACAAATTGAGAACAATTGCAAGATCTGGAACTAAGGCATTCATGAAAGCACTTCGGGCTGTAGCTGATATTTCAATGATATGACAATTTGGTATAGGTTTCTACTCATCTTATCTGGTAGCAGACAAAGTGCATGTTATATCAAAATGCACAAACATTCAGGCTGTTGAAAATATGATCAACAGAAACAAAATGTAAAAAAAAACGTACCTATGAATTGTTGTAATTTTTGTTATTACATAAATTGAAAATATTAAATGAAAACTAATTAAAAATAAATCGAAATTACTTCCGCAAACGGGCCGGAATCATTTTTCTCATGCCAAAGCCGTGAATAGATATGATGGAAATGATTATTAAATTGAATAAAAAGCTAGCTAAGAGATTTCTAAAACATTGCATCAAAAATCAGTTATCAGAAAATATTTTTTAAATATTAGAAAATAAAATAACAACAGAGATATTAGCAAATTGATGAAATTGTTGAAATGCACTGCATCGTACTATAACTGATTCAATTTATTGACATTTTCGGGGCTCAGCTCAATATTTTGTGTTGTAAATTTGATGTCAATCAATCTATATTTTGTTTTAGAAATAAAAAAACTATTAAATTTTAATTATTTAGATAGAAATATGACGCTGATCACTCTTAATGAAAAAGTAGGAAATGTAGCAGGAGAAGTTCAATATGTAAGTGAATTATAAGGAAATAATGACAGTAATATTAATTAGAATTAGAATATTTTTATTTCATAATTAATTTTGGCACCACGACAATATATCCCCGATAAGACAGCTCAATGAAATGAGAACATACAAAACAGCTTCAAAGACTCTGATTATTGAATAGACGTGAAGGTCGAACAATAAAGCAACAGATAATGTAAACGTTGATTTTAAAAGCATTTTATTTGAAGAAAACAACTTGTCGGAGCTGTTTTGTCGTGTCATCAATAACTTGAAATCTTTTTGAAATTTCCTCGTAATCATTTTGCTATACGTGTAATTTCTCACTCGAAACTCATCCTATCTCAGCCGTCACTAGCTCATGCTGAGCTTACTGAAATAATAGGTATCTTGACTTATGTTTGGCGGATGTTTACTTTATAATAATAATCAGGGACAATCAATACTTAAATAAATTTATATACTGATTTTGTTTCACCATTTGAACCCTTTGTGGACACTGTTTTAATAAAAATGGTGTACATCTATGTTTGTTTGAATCTTTGAACAAAGTTGAATATCAACACACACCAAGGTCATGTTTTTGTCACATATAATTCCATATATAAACAAGAAAGCTCATAATCGTGTTGAACCGATAAATTCATCTGGGAGCCCGGGCCAGGAAGCGAAATTGCAAGGGAACTCAGGGTTCAGAGGATTAAAGATTTAATAATTTTATTGTAATTAAATATATTTTTTAAAAAAAATTTTATTTTCAGTGCAGTTATTTTTCTTATAAATTTTTAATTTTTTATGAATAAAGTTAGCATGATTAAAATCATTTTCTATTAAAAGTTAATAATTGTTATATTTGCACAATTTTTGGCTATCATATATACACTTTATTAAATTTTTTATAAAATAAAATTTGCATAAAACGAATCTATATATCACTCATCGAAATTATAATCAAATACTATGGAAGTTGAGTCAGTTGTTTTACTTGCTTGTCTCACATTGCTCACTGACCTTCAGTAAGACGAGCCCTTAGTGTCTTATAATCAAAAAAAGTTTGGCGTGATTCCTTAATATTGTCCTATATAAATTATCCTGCCCGCTATGCTCCGTAGTTGCCCGACTTTCCTGTTGTGTTATTTATGTTTATTTATTTATATTATTTTTATGTTTATTTCATGCTATACTTCTTGCCTTTGTTATTTATTTTATAATGTTTTTCGATTTTGGTATTTTGTTAGTTCATTTTTCCGTTTTTACTTGGCGTTTTCCTTGGTTTTTTTTACTTTGATTCAATTTTGCTATGTCTGCGTGATATTTTTGACGCGTTGGTGTGTTAATGTAAGTTGTAATGTTAAATTCAAGTACAATTTACTTATACCGTATTTTCCCGAAATTCAGCACTGGCATGGTTTTTTTAGCAATTTTTAAAAAAAATTATATTATAGCCTATCCAGATAATTTTTTAATCTTCATAGAATAAAAAAAATCCATATCATATAATGACACGGATTAATCATAATCGTATCTTTATCGCGATTAACAGCTACTTGATAAAATTGAATAAGTTTTTAGTAAAAATTTCCTCTTTTTATAATGATTGGAAGTTAAAAAGGCTATGGTCAGATGATGGCGTGCGTAATATGATAATCTTATTCAACAAAAGAATAATGGAAATTTAAAAGTACGTCGAGTTGACGCATGGAAGAAAGCCTCTATACAATGATTTTTGAATGGGTTCTACAACAACGACCAGAAGTTTTCGTTATTCGGAGATCAGGCATTCAGAATCTTGGCATGTAATTGGCTCCACAATTCGATATTTCGTTCAATAAATTTAAAGCATTGAATAAATGGATTTTTAGAGATATAAATTATCTTAAAGAAGAGCTGGATGAGCACTGGATGAGCACTATCTCTTAAATCATTCATGTATAATTTGAATTTCGAACAATATTAACGGACAAACCTAATTGCAATGGATGAAAACATCGGTTTTTTGGTCAAGCCTCACAAACAACAATTGATAGGAAAGGGGCTACATCAATTAGCATTCCATCAACCGGATATGAGAGTGCTAGGATTACATGCCTTCTTTCAATTGATTGTAACGGAAGAAATATAAAACCTTTCTCGAAATTCAGCCCTTGGCGCATTTTTGCTAATTATTTTGCGAAATAAATAGACACCCGGGCCTGAATTTGGGGAAAATACGGTATTAGTATTCGTTATTTATTATAAAGAGTAGAATAATAATTTATCTAACATTTAGCAAAAATCAAGGACTTACAATGTTAATTACTTCGGAATTATCATTTTCATTGCTATGATAATAATTCTTTTTTCTGTATTGGTAATAATTTTGCGGAAATATATACGAATAAAAAGAAGACATGAAGCCATTATGAAGGATCTAATTAAGTATATTTTGTTTGAAATAATTTTTCTTAAAGATTCTAATCGACAGTGACGAAACAAATCTGGCATTCAACAATAAAGCTGTTCTATCATCAAAACCTTACTACGAATCTTCCAAAAACGATGACAACATTTATGAAAATTATGACTAAAAACTGATAAATTATTAACTCTTCTTTATAAATTAATGATAAAATTTTTAATTATAATATTGATTGACATCTTATGATTACAATTTTTTGATTTGACGATGGTCAATATTGATGGTCCATGAGTATATCAAGAATAGGAAATGTGGTGTTGATACCATAATGAATCTAATATAGAAGCGAGACAATGGCATGTGAGACGACCTGACATTTCGAACATTGTAATATTTAGTTTTAGACATGATGTATCTTTGGAGAAAACATTTTGAAATAAGAGGGGGTGATGTTTGAAAGAAGAATAAATATTTAAACAGCATGATCTAACTTACTTAATTTAATAATGCATTATTAAATTATTAAATTATTAATTGGAATTCACTTCGTTGCTAACCTCTAAAATTAATCCACCAATGACAGTTCTTGGGGTAGCATTTTTTAGATATAGGCTGTTTCATTTTCCTTTTCAAAATATTAACCTGTTTTTTGATGACAGGTATCGTGGCAATGTACAATATTCTCCCCTTGTTTTAACAGTAGAATAATGGAGATATTCGTGCCCATTATAGATTAATACTTGATTTCCTCTCTCTGTTGTAGAATATTAGACATTAACCCTTTATAGCAATGATTCTCAAACTGTTTTGTGTCGCGAACCGGTTATTTTTTCCTAATTCAAAAAAATAAATTTTGATTAGTAATATTTATTAAAAAAGTAACAAATAAACAATATAAAAAATTATTAACGAAATTAGGTTTCGTCTGCATGCAATAAATTGTAAATAATACCTAGAAATGCATCGAAATTCGCAATAAATAGAAGAGTTATCGAAAACACACGTTAGCATCCAGCATTTCAGTTAAAGTTACTTTTTTTAGTTTATGGCAAATAAACCTTGATATATCTCTTGGTACTATTGTACATATTTCCTAAATATTGCCTGTTGGTAGTTTTATAAATATTTTAACGCTTATAAATAAATAAGATTTACAAAAATGTTCTGCGGACCGGTCACTGACTCGCGGACCACCACTTTGAGAAGCAGGCTTTATAAGACAAATTAATTATTTCACAGTGCTACAAACAAATGGGAAATCTAACAAAGATATGAATCCGAATTGATCATCGTAAGTCTGTTTTACAATTTCGGGTTCTTTTTCTAAATTTCCTTCTTTTTACTATACTTTGATTCATTAATCTGTGAATTTTCAGCTTTTTCAAAATAATTGAATTATAATTTTTTTTAGATGTTCAAACAGATTATATTTATTCAATTCCAAATATTTATTTAAATCAAAGCAGGTCCGGCTTTAGAGCAAGGCGCTTTTACTAAACATTTTTTACTACTTTTTACAATTTTAATACTATTATGTAATACTTGTATTTTATATAACAACAGTATCAAGAAAACTTTATATTTAATTTTCAGGATAAAATAATTAGAAAAATAGCGTACTAATATAACAAAATTAATTATCTGCGATCTTTCACTGACCTTTATGATATTTATTTAGAAATATTACCAATAATATTAAAAATATAAGCATGGGGCGTACTGGCGTAGCACTTTATCCATACAGGGCTTTATGTGGTCAATAATTATTGATTTCAGAGCTGGGCATCGTTAATCAAAAAGTTAGCGTCGTTAAAAATTAGTCCGATAACAAGAAAATGAACTCCGTTAATCGTTAATAAGTTACTTTTTAAAAATATAACGTAAGTCAACGTTAAACCGTTGATTCGCTAATTTTTACTGTATAAAAAAACGAAAAATTCACTTTTTTGTATAAAAAGACTGAACCATCTGAAAACACCTACAAAAAATTGTCAAACGAATTGAAACTATAAAATCAGACTTTTTTTTATCTTTTTAACAGCTCTAGAAACCGAAAAAAAGGTTTTTTGCGGCCGTAGCAGGATAGACCTTCAGTATGGTGCAAAGGCGATTTATGGCACATAATGGAAAACGTAAACTTTACATTAATTAACTTTATTTAGCTATTACTGAAGTATGATTTAAATAAGAATTGTTATTTGAATTTAAAAATTTCCATTAATTGATTTTTTAGTTGAGGGGATATGACACCAAAGCGAGATCGCGATTTTGGCAGAAAATATAAAAGTGGCAATGAAAAGAAAAAACAAAAAGGAACGCAAGAAAGCCAAATTAAGGCATTTATACAATCTCTCAATAAATTTCTTTTACAACAACATCAAAGTTCGTCAACATCGTCAACTTCTGAAGAATACAAAGATGCAGCAACCTATAAAAATAACACAGAGTCTAGTATCAATACTTCTGATGTTGGGATTTTTGTTATTTCTCAGATTACAGGGATATCTGCAACTGCAAATAAAGAAACAGAAGAGGTGGTTGGTTTGATAAATGTAAATGATGATTTTAGTGATCCAGCAACTTGGCCAGAACATCTGAATGCAGACACTCATTCTACAACTGTTTGCAAGGGTCCAAAAAAAATTGAAGAAATAGATTTTCGAACAGATATATGGAAAACGACATATGGAAAATGAAGAAGTTGTCAACCGAAAATGGCATATATATTCAGCAGCTAAGAACAAAATGTTTTGTTTCTGTTGCAAACGTTTTGGCAACACTTTATCTGCTCTGGGATCCGACGGGATTTTTGACTGGAGAAATGCCAGTGTGAGACTCTCTGATCATGAGAAATCAAAGGGACATATGAAATCTACTTTGGAATGGTTTGAGCTGGAAAATAGGCTAACAAAACGATGCACAATTAACAAACTGAACCAAAAATTAATAAGCAGTCAAAAGGCTTGTTGGTATAGTGTATTTCAACGTTTAATGGTCATTGTCCAATTTCATTTTGAGCACAACATGGCTTTTCGTAGTTCAGCCGATAAACTATATAAGGCACACAATGGAAACTTTTTGGGTCTGGTTGAATTGCTTGAAAAATTTGATCCGGTTTTGCAGGAACATATACGAAGAATACAAACTAATAAAATTTATGATCACTATTTGGGAAAGCAAATTCAAAACGAGCTCATTTCGTTGGTGGGAAATAAGGTAAGGGAAATTATTGTAGGAAGAGTAAAATCTCCTAAGTACTTTTCAGCACACCGGACTAAAGTCACCAAGAACAGATGTCACTGACAATTCGCTATGTAAGACTAGAAGGATGATATACTGAAGTAATTACGAGCACTTCATTCGTTTTCTAGAAGTAGAAGAAAGTACTGGACAACACCCGCTTACTATTGGAACTGACAAGATTGGGCTTAGATGCTTCTGATATCCGCGGTCAAGGATACGACAACGGTGCGAACATGAACGGGCATAAGTCAGGCGTACAGGCTCGTCTTTTATAATTAAATCCTAGAGCATTTTTGTACTCCTTGTCACATCTATAACTTGCTGCTATGTGATATGGCAAAAACTTGTCAGGATGCAATGACGTATTTTGGTATAATTCAACAAATCTACGTTTTATTTTCTACTTCAACAAAGCGATGGGCTATCTTTTCCAAGTATGTTCGAAATATTTCAGTAAAACCAGTTTGTGAAACAAGATGGGAAAGCCGTGTGAAAAGTGTAAAGGCAGTGCGATATCAAGCAGGCGAAATCTATGATCCACTTTTCGAAGTTGCAGAACAAAGTAATGATCCAAAAGCTCGAAGTGAAGCAGAGTCATTTGCAAACAACTTAAGAACTTCAATTTCATTGTTTCAATTGCTTTTTGGTATGACATATTGTTCTAATTTAATTACATCAGTAAAGAATTACAAAATATTACTGTTGATCTAGCAACTGCAATTGAAAGCATGTAACATACTTTCAAATGGTTGAAATCTTCAGAGATGGCGGTTTTGAAACAACAATAGCAATTGCAAAAGAAATTACCAAAGACTTAGAAGTTGAACCCAAAGAGACAAGATTGCGAAAAAGAAAAAAACAATTTACATATAAAGGAGAAGATGAAGAATTTGTAGATCCACAAGAAAAATTTCGCACTGATTTTTTTAACCAGATTGTTACAATCAGGTCGATAAACAGTCAATTTGAATAACTACGAATGCATCCTAACTCGTTTGGATTTCTTTATAAATTTCATCAATTACAAAAAAATGATCTACTGAATTGCAGTATGAATCTGGAGAAAAGCTCACAATCCTGGAAAGTATGGATCTTGATGGTTTCATGCTTGCTGAAAAGTTGCAATCATTGAGTTCCATAATTCCTGCAGCCACTTACAACGATCCTGTTAAGCTTTTACAGTTTCTGTTAGTAAACAAGCGTTATAGTGACTTTCCTAACACACACATTGCACTTCAAATACTTCTAACTATTCCTGTCACCGTTGGTTCCCGAGAAAGAAGCTTTTCGAAACTAAAACTTATTAAAACATATATGTGATTCAAGATCGACTCAGTAACTTAGCTATTTTGTCAATTGAGAATGATGTTGATAAATATCTTGACAATAATGAACTTATTACAGATTTTGCAGCCGCCAAAGCTCACAAGATTTGCTTGTAAGTTGTAAAAACAAGGTGGAAGTAGAAGATACAACCAAACCAACGCTATAGTGAATATAGTTGATAATGTAGAGTTATATATGAACTATCAATTAGCATTCCAAAACAAAACATTTTAATTATTAATTTTTTTTTGAGTTTTATGATCTTCAGTTAAATGAATAAAACTGTAATTATTGATGTGTCAATTTTTAATTTTAAATTTAATTTTTTATTTCCCATTATTTTAATATATGTAGAAATGCAAATATTTGCATGGATCTCGCTCCTTGCCTGCTGCCTTGGGAATGGGCCCCGCCCATAGTTTACTGCCTTGAGCCCGCATGTTCTAGGGCCGATCCTGAATCAAAGTATTTTTTTCTTTGAAAGATATGGTTTGAAAATCAAAAAGAGTAAACCTACTTTCATTTATTTATAACATTATTTTTATAAGAACTCTTTTCAATTTTCCCCACTATTTCTTTTCTAGTAACAGTGTATTTATTAAAAAGCTTGATATCGATGTTTTTTTGATATTCACGAATTTTCGGCACTGCCTTTTCAAGTGATTTTTAATAAAAGGCTGACAGTTATTTTGGCTCATCATTTGATCCAACTTTTTTTACATTGTCAATTGACCGGAGGCAGTGGATAAAGTAATATCCTTTATCGGCTTTGAGCAAGAACTAAATGAACAAATAAATAATAAGCTTTTATTCACTAAATTTATTAAAAAGAGAGTTTGAAGACTATAAATCAGTAATATATCGATATTTGTTGATACTCACGAATTAATGTATTTAATACTCACCTCTTTTGGGTCGTGGCCCCTACTTTAAGAACGGCTGTTCCACATTAGCCGAATTTTTTTACGAAGTATTATTAATTGAGGGTACTTAATGTCTGGTATACACTGTCATTTCTTCAGTTTTGGTGTTGGATTCTGGCAAAGTATGGAGAAATGGTATCGATTAATTTCACATCGTTTTCGAGTCGATTATTTTTTGGTGAAAATGTTGCTTTAATAAGACATTTGGATTTGCACGGCGTAGAAAATTTGGTATTTTACTTTCAATGATGGATGAACGCCCAAATTGGAAAATTCGATAGTGAGAGGTTAAGTTGGTTGTTGTACAGTAAATAGCTTTCATTAACGAGATGAATTTGTTGAGTGCCCTTTTCCTAATGTATATTCCCCAACTCGTTTTCCTTTAGTGCTAGAGAGATAGTTTTGAGAAGAATCCCATTGATTCTCTCGTATTGTCTGTTACATGTGGGTTGTAAGATGTAGTCTTATTCTTTATTATTCCATGTTTCAGCAAAATATTTTGAAAGAGTTGACTCTCAAACTGGATTTCTCTGTCACCATGGGCACCCGCAAGGAGGGGCAAGGGCGGGGGACTTTATCCCCCCCCACCCTGAATTGATTGAAAATAGTCAAATAATAAAAAACTAATAAAAATATTAATAAAAATTTGTTGCTACAGTATGCCTTTCATTATTACAGTGTCCTGTTCGTTCGTTCACCATACAAATACGCTACAGTAAATTAAAACTACATTAAAACATTACTAAAAATCTTTTGTCCCCCACTAGAAAATTTTCTGCGGGCACCCATATCTGTCACTATGGAGCTCCATGGTGATTCAAACATAAAAAAAATGACGGTCAAATGTTTGCTAATTTTTATTCTGAGAACGAAATGATATCCTTGGCAATTCATTGTTCTAAGAGTCATTGAGAATGTGATTGGTAGCAGTGTTCCTCCCATCATTAAGTTTATAGAGAAATATAATTTTGTTTTATTCATGCCTATGAATATGTGGCACGAAAAATGATTTAGGGACTTGGAGCGGAGATTTGTTATAGGATTTTACTAATTTTAGTTTATGTGTTTCAGATATATGTGCCTGATGTTCGAAAAATGAATTTATCGGTAAGCATAAGATTCTTCGTTTCATTGACATTGAATTGCAAATTATTTTTGGATGAAAATGGCTCAGGCACGAAAGATAGTTCTGATTCTGTGTCCATTATGACTTTAGTAATAAACTCATCGAGTGATACTTTTATAATTGAATATACGACCTCTTAGCCTCAGAAGAGCTACATCACAATTATTATTCGCGTAAACCACTCATTTAATGCCTTGAAAATTATTCCAAACGGTCCAGCCCAATACAAATCTGCGTACACTATCCGAATTCACAGGCAAACATATCAGGTATTCAGAATTTTAATTCCTATTTTTATATGGCGTAATTTGTATACAATAAATATTTTTTTCCCTTCGCTAAACGCTGAGACGTGAAATATAAAAATTATTCACATTATCAATTATAAAATTGGTGGATAACTAGTAGCTTTAATAAGTCATTTTTGAATACAGATCTGCTCGTTCTTTCTCAATTTGCGATCGCTGAAGTGAGACCCAATTTCAGCTGATAGAGGACCTAGAAACCCTGGCTATTTCATAAGAATATCACTTAAACGGATCAATCACTTATTTTCTCATAATAACCCATCTTGTCCAATTGGGAGTCAACAAAATCGAGGTCTCCGTCAAGATTCTACCATATGGAGCACAGTCCTACCCTTTCGATAAGTCGGTATAATTTATCCTCGTCATGCGTCATTAGATTTCATCCAACAACGCCAAAAACATTTTATTAAAAGAAATTCATTTACATAATTAAACTTACATTTTTGGATTTGAATTTCAATCAAACCGTAGCCAATGTATTTATGATACGAAATTTTTTCTTTTTAATTTTTATTATTAAATACGAATATTTGAATGCTTTCGTGTAGAAATTATTTGCTCGCCTTTTGCAAGTGTCTCTATTATTAATTTTTACAAGTAAAAATTTTCTTGTCATTCGATTCGTTTATAGCACGTGTTCGATAGAACGCCTTATCTTTATAGTGCTTCTCTTAATTTGTACACGTGTCTGTTACTAAAGATAAGAGTTAGCAGTTTCGACTTTTAAGAGGTTAATTGAAACTCTATAGAGACGGATGTCAATATTTATACTTCAGAAGTTATGATTTAGTTTGTTTAGGTGAGTGATATTAGACATATATATTCAATTGTGAACACTTCTTCTTGCTGGCGGATGTGAATTGCAAAGTATACTTACGTCATAACTGAAACTTGAATTTATGTCACAAAATTTTACTTTGCTATGATGAGCAACTGTTCAATGGTATATAGGTAATCGTGGCGATGTTCATCCTGTTCCAGCGATAGGTCCAGGAGGTAGTTATCCCATAATCATGGACTATGTAAAAGCAGCACGTTTGGTAGGGATTTTAAGTGACTCATGACGAAGGGTCTCATTTTACTGGAAACAACCGCTCCTTATGTAGTTTAATAAGGTGTCATTCAACTGTTTAGCCAAATGAATAAAATAAAACTCACTGACACTAGGTGAAAAACAATTCCAATAATCATTCATCAAAATGTTACATACACCTACCTAAATTCCTAAATCAGTATTGGGAAATAAAATTGCGTTCAATAAAATTTAGATATTTTATGATTAAAGTTACTTAGAATAAAAATGGAATTCGTGAATTTTAAATATGTCTAGTTGTATTTTCTGGATACTTGTAATTATATCATTTTTCGGGTGGCGTGACTGGTTTCTCATCCAATCAAATTCCACTTGCTCGTGTGTACTCAATTCTATTTGCTGCGCGCCAATTATTTGCTTTTTATTGAAATCATTCTAATTGGCTGACGGCGTTATTTAGATAATTATAATTAGTTTTTAAATTAACTTTTTAGTAATTTTAGCCCATTTTCTAGTTTTATAATAGATTTCGTAGTTTATCATTATATTTTGCATTTTTCTGAAAGAAATATTACTGAAAGTCTTTCATCTTTTGCAACATTATTTCTTTAATTATTGTTATAAATTTGCCTATTCATGATAATAAAATTCTGAATGCTTCACTCTATTGAAAATCTTTCCTGTTAAAATTTCGACCATAATTTTTTCCTTTCTTCTTCAAGATTTATTGCTTCATCTTTTATATTTTCTGGAAGATGTCGAACTTAACTACATGAACGTTGTTCTTATTAATCAAATTTATTGATAGTCAATGCTATTTATATTGATTTTTTTAAATGTTTTATTATTTTCTGAGTTTAATTGCTAAATAATTCTGATGCAGTTAAAAAACTGAGAACTTGGAAAATTCTTTTATATACATTTAATCTTGTAGAGAATTTAAACTTAAAGTACTTTGAAATCTATGTAGAATCTCACCCAATGGCGGATTCATAGGAGGCAATAGAGAAATCATCCCCACCCTACAATAGTTAGCAAGAATTTTTGATACTTTTTAATTTTGTAGCGCTTTATTGCTGCTTATAAATAAAGATGAAATTTTAATTTCTTAAAATAATTTCCGAGATTACAATTGCACCATCTCAAAGGGGTGACACCAAATGAAAAATTGCAAATCTTACAGAGCAGACGTTGCTCGGTCCAGACGTAATTCATAAGCGGATAACCGATCATAGTTAAATAAATACATGGCTAAAAGGCATAACTGGGTCAGGGTGCCACCATGCAGTCTGCAGAGCATCTGGGACTCATTTTAATGAGATTCAGAGCTGGTCGGATCAAAATTTGGAGTTATTTACGAACGTGATAATTGATGAATTAGAATTGATCAATAGACTTAGAGGAGTTTCCCTAGGCCGAGTGCTTGTGTTGTGACAAGGCAAGATGAAAAGATTAAAGGAGACGTGCGCAAGCTAACCAAACAATGGTTCTACAAGATTATGCCGAATGGCGAGAAAATTCTGCGGTCATGGATGGTTTATTCACCCGTCAGTGAGAAATTATACTGCTTTTACTGCAGACTGTTTGCTGCTAATGTTACAGAAACAACATCCAAATTTATTACTGGGTTTGATAAGTGATTGAAACTGAGCCCGAAATTACATAATCATGAGACATCGGAAGAACATCTAGGTTGCCTTGAAAAATGGAAAACGTTGGCAGCAGGATTTAGACGACACAAAACAATTGATGCTGAAAGTATTGCTTTTATGGCCAGGGAAACGAAAAAAGGAGAGATATCTTGCACAGATTGCTGGATATCACACCGTTTCTTGCTAAGCAAAATATGGCATTTCGTGGCCACAACGAAGATGAAGCTTCATTGAATAGAGGAAACTTTCTTGAGATGGTTGAGATGCTTTCTAAATATGACCCAGTACTGAAAGAACACCTAATGAGACTAACGAGGAGTACATGTACAGTATAAGCATCTGTATCTCACCTTTCACCAGAAACGCAAAATCAATTTATAAATCACCTGGCAAATCAAGTAAAGGAGATTCTTGTCAAGGATATAAAAACTGCGAGGTATTTTGGAATTATGTTCTACAGCACACCTGACCAGATGCCTGAGATGATCAGATATATGAGAATTCACAATGGGAAAGTTGAAGTGAAAGAAGTGTTTCTTGGATTTTTCCCTTTAAGTGGGAAAAAAGCTGATGACCTCAGTTTTGACATTCTTACAAATCTAAAACGCGACGGGCTTGAGATAATGATGTGTAGAGCTCAAGGCTACTATAATGCTGCAACAATGTCTGGAATCCCTGGAGGTGTTCAGGCCATTCTGAAAAGAAAGAATAAGAAAGGGATTTTTATTGGGCGCGTGGACCATTCACTGAACCTTGTGTGGTCAACACTCTTTTGCCCAAAATACTTCAAGTATTACATTTTTTAGTACTCTTGAGGGAATATTTTTATTCTTTGCTGCTTCCACTGATCGATGAGATGTTTTTATTTTACACACTGGGGTACATGTATGGCGGATGTATGGCGATGTATGCATGTAAGGTGGATGTATGGTGGCGATTGAATCTCTATGTGATCCTAGTGAAAATTTGGACACAAAGGGTACAGCACATGCTATCGGTGATATCACGTTTTTCTGCTACCTTTTCATCTGGGCTGATCTACTTGAGGATGTCAATCTTACCCAACAGTATCTGTAAAGCCTTAACTCTTGACAAAGTTGTGACTAAGTTAGAGGCCTTAAGATTGTTTCTGTACGAGAAACTCAGTCACTTAGTTGAGCATGGAATTAAACAGGCACTTCTAAAATCAGACCAATATGGCACTTCGGTAGAAAGAAGATTAAGGTTCAAGAAGAGAATGGTGGGAGAACAACTGCGAGACGCTGGACTCTGCGAGAAGAAAACAGTAGGGAGATGTTGGAATTTATTGATCGTTTTCATTCTGAACTCCAGATGAGATCAAAAGCGATCAAGGAAGTAGCAGATATGATTGCGGTTGTTCAACTCAAGAGTCTACACTATCTATAAGTCAAGAAGAGTTACTGGTATCCGTTCCTAAATTAACCACTTTCTATGACGAGTTATCTGAAGATAAGCATTTAAAAGAAATACTAAGGTTTAGAAGGCACCTAAAAGCAGCTAATATTGATCTCCACAAACCCATGGACTGGTCATTGTTTGACGTTTTGCAATTTATAGCTGAATGGGACTTCTTTGAATCTCCAAATAATGTCTCCAACTTGGATGCTTTTATCATTTTTCATTTAGATTTACCAAATTTATCAGTCATTTTGATTATTGATCACAGAAATTATATTATTCTAAAATTTATTTTTAATTGTTTCTTTCAACGTAAAAAAATTGTGAATATTTAATTTATTCTTAATTAAAATTGCTAAAATAAACTAAAAACGATGCGATTTATCTACTTTTAATAGTCAGTAATTTTAAAATATTTAAAATATTTAAAATTAATTATTTTTTCAATTATCATAACATTTAATGAACCTTTTCAATGAACTGAATAAAAATTTTCAAATTTTTATTATAATTTCAAATTTCAATAAAAATCATTAAACAGAACTTACTACAGATGAAAATAAAGAGTTAGAAAGTGAAACGATGTATGAAGTTGTTACTTTTTAATTTCTCAGACGAGAACGTATCTTAAAAATATAATGCATTAATACATCAAAAATCCCTGAGACTACAATTCATTATGCAAAAATCCTTGAAATCAAAATATCCCTTACCATAGTTTGGCCTTCACATTGACATAACCCATGTGACACTTTTAGCATGTGACAAAATCTTATTGAAATAACATAATGACCCTTTCTCTGTAAAAGAAAAACGAAGAAAGAAAACAAAAAATCCTGAGAACATAATATTCTTTAATATCAGAGCCGTCTTAAAAAATTCGGCGCCCGTGGGCTACTAAAAATAATGCGCCCCTCTTCGTAAGACAATTAGATAAAAACGTTTAGATAAAGAAATACAACCGGGTAGCGAATATAAATAGGTGCAGGCCCGGTTTTAAGCGTAGGCAACGTCAGCGACAGCCGGCGGCGGCACTTTTTGAAGGTGGCATTTTCTAAATTTTGTCAATTCAAATAAGAAAAATAAAATGTTTTTTTGGGTTGGGGTCGAAATCTTGAAATTTTTCGTATTAAAATACAAATATATGTATTAAGTTCAGATATTTAGTGTTTTTCTATTTTCTTCAATTTAAAAATTACAACATATTTTATTTTTGCGGCGGCAAATTCGCATCTCGCCTACACACAGAAAACTTCTAGAACCGGCACTGTTCACAAACAACAAATATATATAATTTTATTAATGCTATTTACTGTTCTTTTTCCCACAGTGTTTATTTGTGTTGACATTGCTTTTCTGCGATAATTATTACAAAGTTTTTGGCAGTTGACACTTTTATAAACAAAATAAACAAAAAGCCCAAAAGTCAAATAATAATATTTTTTCCAAAAAAAAATCGATCTGTTTTTCCAATAACTGAATTCTTCTGCAATGATCAATTGAGAGAAAAGTGCTAAAAAAGATTTCATACTGCCTACCCTATTTGAAGTGGAAATTTTTATTGATTTTTTTTCTATAATACTTTAATTTTTGAAAAAAAAGGAATAATTAATAAGTTCTAATATACAAAAATGTCACACAGAATATTCTGATGGAATCATTTACAAAATAATTTACAAATTGTTTTTCACTTTTTTGAGAAAAATAAAATTTTGGGAAAAATTACGAATTCATTACATAATATCAGTCTAAGAATCATAAAAGGTTAGTGGGCAGATCTGTTAGCATCACGATTATTAAGAAAATTCTTCGTCCATATTGACATCGGATTGTTTGGAATCGAAAATTAGAGATTCCACTGAAAAGGTTTTCACAGTCTCAATGTCAGGACTAATTGATTGGAGTTTTTGCTCTGAAAAATATTTTTTAATTAATTTCAATTATCCTTAAATTTAATTTAATATTTCGCAATTAATACCGAGCATTGCATTCATTAAATATATTATAATAAAATTTTAAAATTAATATTTCGATAAATATAATTTTTTAATTTTTATTTGAAAAATAATTTTTCCAATGTTGTATTTTTTAAATTTTAAATCAAGAAGATTATGAATGCAATTTAGGTATGCAATTTTTTCCTTATGTATTGACTTTATCAAATGTTAATAAATGAGACTTGATAGATGCGGTGCCGAAAATTTGTGTTAACCAATAGGAAATACGAGAATAAATAAAATGTTAAAAGAAATCATAAGTAAATCAAATGTGATATTTCAGTTATTTTCATTTTGACAAAAGTTGATGATTATAATTATAAAATATATACTATAACATTTTTGGGTTTTGGCTTTATCAAGTACAGGTGCCCCTCGTATAACACGGTTAATTCGCACCACGTTATATAGAAACTGCGTGATACTAACCTATAAACACAAGGAAATTTTATGAGTAATATCGAAACAGTGTTGTACGAAACTATGAAGTAATATAAATCAAGACAATGCGTACCGTTTTATATCGAAATCAAGTTGTAAGGTGTTGACTATGGTGATTTAAAAGGAAAAGAATAATTTTTATAGAAAATAGTGCCTTAAGACTGAAAATGGATATATTATGAAAATAGATTATTATTTAAAGAAATGGCTAAGCCATCGGCATATTGCAATTCCTAAACACGATATTAACAGGGAAACAGATATTCTTTCTATTTGGTGAAAAGATATATTGTATTACAAACTCCTTGAACCATGGTTGATTATAATTAGTGAATTGTACTGTCAACAGTTTCAAAGAATGAATGGCTCAATTTTCAAAAAATTGCATTTCAGAATATTACAAATACAAAATAAAAATGTATTTCAGAAGAATAAGAATTATATCATACGGAGATTAAGGAGCATGGAAATTAAGTTTGGTGAGAACGTTTATTCTCAACACAAAATGGCGTTACAAAAGCAATATTCTCAAACACAAATGATACAAAAGTTGATAAATAAACTCGATCTAAATGTTGAAGACTATGTTGTTGGACTATGTTGTCATAGTCCAGATTCACACTTTATGGCAGATTCCACTGAACACTAAATGGGATACTTCGTTTTGCCGTTTTCTCAGTTTTAAAGGGTAACCAAATAACAAGTTAATGCTTGAATCATGGATGTCTAATATTAATTTTTCAATCAAACTCTCTATTGCCAATGGGAACGTTTGGTAAGTAAACATTCAAAGGATTTGGAGTTTAACCGCAAAACTTCTGTTTCATTAATTAATTAATTTATTACTCCGGATTTTTAATTAAAAAAAATCTCATTTAATTCAATTTTTTTCTATTACTTTCAAATTTTGTCAACAGGTTGTAAATCTATTCCATTTAACCATCCTAATCATTTCATATTTTTTTAGATGAAAAAAATATAATTATTTAAACAAATGATTTATTATTTTGTTTTAAAAATTAATATTGCAGGAAAGGAAAAAAAAACAATCAAGTGATATTTATAATTAATTCATTTTCTTCATGTTCCACTAACCCAGTTTTAGGCTCAAAATGCAGTCTGGATGTAATAATGGATGGTATAATTATTCACTATACCTTTAATGGAATTTGTATCAATTCTGCCACTTTTGCAGATAATGCCACCACCAGCATGAGGAATAAATAAATATTATTAATTACTGTAAAATAAACAGGGAGCAATCGGTTGTGCAGTAGATAACGTTCTCCACACGCAAACACGCACCACTTTTCCATGAAAAGATTACGTTACATCGGCCATGGAGTATCAGTTTTCGGATATGAAAACCACTCTTAGAATTGCCAAACCTAATCCATTGAAATCACTGCCGGATGTCTTGGAGACAAATTAATTATAGATACTCTACGCTATTGTGGCATTTTTGTATAAGAGTGTTGATTTTTTGATTGCTTGGTTGTTAGATTATATTTATTCAACTAATGGAGTTAATTAATCAGACTTGTAAGACATTTTCCAGACCCATTCGCATGGAAATTTAATTAATAATTCCTACTTAAAGATGTGCAGAATGAATAATAATTATTATAATTATAATAATTAATTTTATTATAATTATGATAAAAATAATTAATAATAATAATACTAATAATAATAATAATAGTAATAATAATAATAATAATAATAATAATAATAATAATAATAATAATAATAATAATAATAATAATAATAATAATAATAATAATAATAATAATAATAATAATAATAATAATAATAATTTAAACAATTAATTATGCCTTTTACGCAGTGTTTATTAATTGAAATTTTTCAATTGAACATGAACCTTAATTGATTTTTGGATGATAAATTTTTTTTACTGTCAGAGCAAGATGATGTCGGGTTACCAAAGTTCAGCAAAATTGAATAAAGAAATGGAAAAATGTAATTCACTTGTAACATTAAATATTAATTTTTGAAATTGATATTAAAAATATTTTAACTTTATAAATAATTATTTTTTGTTGGAGAATAAAAAATCAACAAGGAAATAAATTCAATTGGTAAGATCAGCTGAGTTATTATTATTATAATTATTATTATTATTATTATTATTATAATTATTATTATTATTATTATTGTTATTATTATAAAATCAGTTTTATAAAACTATTCTAATACTAGCAAATAGGGTAACTGGGGCCATTATTTTCAACTTTATTAATGTACAAAATGCTGTGAACACTTTTTAAAAGCTCCTAAAAAGTCATAAGGAATTTTTATTAATTTTTTTGTATTTATAAATAATAATAATAATAATAATAATAATAATAATATATTACTAGTTAAGTTTTCATAGATCCTGTTTCTATGAACCAATTCGTTTTTATTCACGCAACTTCGAAGGCTTTCTAACGAACTATTTATGAGTCCCCTTCTTACTTCATATAAGGCTTGCTCTCTCATTTCTAATACACATGATTGACTGTAATCATTTTGGGGTGGCATAATCGTAATTTTATTGCCAGGTAATTCTAATAAATCTATTTTCAAAAATCGAATTTAAATGAATAAAAATGCATTTAAACAAAAATTAACCATCAAAAATAGCTGACTCGATATTGACAGCATTGACAACTGCACCATCTATAATATCTTCGAACACATTAAGCACAGTTTTTGTCAACTTCATAGCTGGAACTGATGACATATTGACGAAATATGAGCCTGGAAAAAATAAAATTTTATTGCATGTTATTTTATTTAGATTAAAACAAAAATAAAATCAATAAAAAATCATTTTGTTTATATTTAAAAATATAAATAGTTAGTCCAAATCAAAAAAATTACAAAGTCATGAAGAAAAGAAATATGATGCAGAAATAGTATCTTCAATTGAAACAAAAAAAGGAAAATTAATTTTTGTTTTGCATTCAATTTATTTGATATCAAAAACCTACTGTAGAATCAATGTTAGGAAAAATATTTCAAACACTTTAAACAGTTGTTTGATCATGTTACCTTGAATTGAAAAACAATAGAAATTGGATGCTAAAATGTACGAGTCGTGACATGTGATATTCTCACCTGGCTAGCTCAAGGAAAAATATCTGAAATGGTCAATAAACAGAACTACAAACGACTTCAAGATTAGATATTGGTAGAGAACGTGAAGAATTCCGCGACTGAATGGTTATCAATTACAAAATCTGACAGTATCTCTAAGTCAACCAGAAAATTAACTATGAGGTCGTCTAAAATTGAGTTTATTAAAATTTTAATTATATTTTTACAATAATAACAACAATAATAATAATAATAATAATAATAATAATAATAATAATAATAATAATAATAATAATAATAATAATAATAATAATAATAATAATAATAATAATAATAATAATACCTTTTTTTCCAATTTCACCACTTATTATTTTTTCCATTGAATTTATTAAAAAGAGAATTTGAAGACTATAAATCAGTAATATATCGATGTTTTTTGATACACAAAAATTTTCGGCACTGCCTTTTTCCAAGTGAATTTCCAAGTAAAAAATATCGATATATTACTGATTTATAGTCTTCAAGCTGTCTTAATAAATTATTATTATTATTATTATTATTATTATTATTATTATTATTATTATTATTATTATTATTATTATTATTATTATTATTATTATTATTATTATTATTATTATTATTATTATTATTATTATTATTATTATTATTATTATTATTATTATTATTATTATTATTGAGGTTCAGATTATAAATTTCACAATTTACATATTCAACAATAAAAAAATTTAATTAAAATTTTAAAAATGAATTTTAATAAATAAAATTATGAACAATTTTTTCATTTAACTTAATTAATCTTTAATCCTTAACATAGAAGAAAAATTGATTTGTGGAGGACTAACGTAGAAAAATAAATATTTATTCAAAAATTTTAATTTTTCTTGTTGTTTTAATTTATATATAAAAATGTATGGCTAATCTTTAAATTTCTAATTCAAAAAAAAATTGTGAGATCGTTAAGTTTTACAGATTCTTTATGGGATAAATTTAAAAATTGATTGGCGATTGTTAGTGAAAATGGTAAAAATATCTTAAGTAATATTATGTATTTTATTTTCCTAAATTTGTTTGAATAATGTTATTATGAAATCTAATTTAGCATAAATTTTAAAATCTTAAATTAATAATTCTAACAATAATTTATATTAGTATTAGAAAATAATAATTTTTATAGTTGCAGCATAAATTATATGTTATATCATTATTATATTTTCAACTATTAAATAGTGACTATTTAATAGTCCTTTTTATTATTATTATTATTATTATTATTATTATTATTATTATTATTATTATTATTATTATTATTATTATTATTATTATTATTATTATTATTATTATTATTATTATTATTATTATTATTATTATTATTATTATTATTATGCTCTTTACCTTTTTTAAAGTATCCGAATAAATTTGGAGATATTGATTGGCTGAAATCACACGCTGGATCAATATTCACAGATATGCAATCGGATTCTAATAGAAGTTGTTGCAGACTGTCAACTCTTCTCAATCCCAAATACCAATCGTTTCCAGGGGAAAGGGTTGAATCGTAAAATTTAACATTGAATCCAAAAACTCGTGCTCTAATAGCAACTGCAATCCCGGTCTGACCTGATCAAAAAACAGTTAAAAATAATGATAAAAGCGATTAAAACAAATTACCTAAGCCTATCAAACCAAGAGTTTGTCCTTTGATAGGTCTCACCTTGTGAGAGTTATGTGGATTTCTGTTCCATTCAAATATTTGTTTAGATTCATAAGTAGAGTTTGTGAGAAACGAAGTGTGACGATAAAGATTTAGAATCAGACATATGATCGTGTCAGCGATTTCATCTACGCAAGGTGCACTGATGACGCTTAGAGCAATATCTAAATATCGAAAAAAAACATTAAAAAATTCAATGAAAATTGTCTTTGGAAACAAATCAAACGAAGAGAAACAGTATTTGATTTACTAAATTTTTTATAATGGCGATTGAAAAAGTTAGAAAAATTCTATTCTTCAAAAAATTGACTTTTTCCACAGATTATAATAATCCTTTTACGCATTAAAAGACAGAAAAATAACTTGTGAAAGTGGGAAAGAAATTATCTGTCGATTAAACGCCCAGGTGAATGATGCAAATACCAGTTGAAATTTATTGTGATTGAGAGTATCTTCCAGGATATTAATCATTCAGGATAACACTGTTAACTCGCCTATGGTAAATCAACCGAGTTCAATAATTACACCAGTGCTATTGTCTACAATCAATCTATGAAAAGATCCGGGACTGGCCTCACATTCCAATTATGATAATTGTTCACGTAACCTGCCTTCTGGATTAAGTTTCTGATTCTGCTGACCGAAAATTGTCAGAGATGATATGCATAATATGCTGCCATCCTCACCATCCTCTGCTCAATTCATGTTGCGATCGCTATTGCAATGCGTATTTTTATATTAACATGTGGTATTCCGTTTGTGTCATTAGCTTATGAATATATTAAATGCTGATTTTTTTTTGATTTTGTTCTGTTATTCCTAGCTTCCATTAATTTTCCCCTTTCAATTTGTAATGAAAACTTTTAGAAAAAAAATCAAAATTATTTTTCAACATTTTTGTTTTTAAGATCGAGAACTGCTCGGTTGACAATTGATAATGGTTGAATCTTATCATTTGTGGTCATCAGTAAACATTTTATTGATTTATTGTTGTCTAACAACGAAAAAATATATATTTATTTAAAATTAACTAATTAATTAATTTGTTTGTCAATCTCGTTCATATGTAAAAGAGATTTATTATTTTTTAATTTAATTTTGATATTTTTTAACATCCATCTTCTTAACCCTTTTATGGTTTTTGCTAAAAATTTAAACTTAATTTAAAATAAATTTAATTTGTTTTAAAATCAAAAATTATTTTCAAAATATTAAAATTAATTACAAATTATAGTGGCTTAAATTTTTTTTAAATATCCGAAAAATATTGTGTATTTATGTATTTTTTAAAATATTTTTCTTATCCCCCAAAATTTGTGTGTAAAACCGTGAAAGGATTACCTCTTTTTATGAAAAAAAATATTTACAAAATAACATTGACAAGATGCGCAAATGTTTTATACTAAAAATTGAAAGAAACCTCTACCTCATTTACACATTATCATTATCATTATTATTATCATTAAAAGATAATATTTAAAATGTGTTTTAATTAATTTATAAAACTTTTTTTAAATGTCTGCAAATATTTTAATTTGAAATTTTTTTAATCTTTTTATTTCTAATTAAAAAGTTTAATTATTTTTATTTTATTAAAGAAAATTTTTAATTTTTTTTTATATTAAAATACTTTTTCATAAATTCATTGAAAACCCTGGGTCACAGAAATTAACTCCACAAATCCCAATTATCCCCAACGATATTAGTTATTATTTACTTATCAATGGGGAAAAAATTCATTTAAAAATCACGACGTATTGGTAAGGAATTGTCAATCAAATATGCACATGTCTACTCTAGCAAGAAAAGGTAATTGTAAGAGAAAGTAAATTAAAATTACCGCATTTTCATTTAATTAATAACTACTTATAGATAATTACGATGCCTTTTTGCAATCACTGATTGTTGGTGGCAATCCGAATGAGGCTGGTAGATGCTATCAAATGCAGTAGTAACAAAACGGAGTAGTTATAAAGACAATTCCGATTGATACTAAAACAGAGTTGGTCGTCAAATTGCTGAAATTACAAATTTGGTCAGTGCTACCCACCATCTACTCACCTATGTTTCTATCTGCTTCTCTTACTGCGCTAGACTCAGTGTGGTTGAGAGGGTAACTCACTGGTGTGAAGAGTGAACATTAGACAACAGATTGGGACTGGGCTCAATTAACTTGTTCTTCTCCGCAACCGACTGGTGTAGACGCTTACAGATGGCCCCATGTTGAGATCGCGTGCCAGATGATTATTAGTTTCCATCTTGGTCTTTTCCCCGCTCAAACAATTATAAGCGCACACGATATTTTATTAATAATATTTTTTTCAATAAATTTTAAGTCAAAAAAAAAGAATTTGTGAGAAATTTTATTGAGAAGTCTTACTTTTCTCAGTGATCTCTCGTACGTCTTCCGATTGAAGGCTCGGTCCGATTTTTACGACATGCTTTAATGATCGAAATTTCAACAGCTGAGTTTTGGTTAGATTTTTCTGGTAAACGACTGTATTAGCTTTGGAAATGAAATTCAGTTCTTCGTCAGTCATTGTTTCAATGGTTGAGGTATTAATGTATTTGTAATGACAAATTGAACCCAAAATCACATCGTCTATCGGAGTGGGTAGAATGTCTAATATCAGTACTGCTGGTTTGTTTGAATTGGAAACTTTGAGTAATCTGTCTAAGGGTGCTAGAAAATAATAATAATAATAATAATAATAATAATAATAATAATAATAATAATAATAATAATAATAATAATAATAATAATAATAATAATAATAATAATAATAATAATAATAATAATAATAATAATTTTAAAATAATTTTAATTTTTCTTTTCATTCTAAAAAGAACTCGGGGGATTCAGAATATTTATTAAATAATTTTCTTTTATTTGTTTTTTATTTAAATATATTCTTTTAAAACTCATATCAAATTCATACAAAATTTAAAAATAATAATCTTTTGTTACTAATCTTACCGTCTTGATACACTGGAATCCCATTACAACTCGGAGGAGCAAGGAATGGTTTTTTGAATAACGGGGAAAATCCGTTGAGAATTGATCCAAATGAATTAATATAATTTGACATTGTATTGCTATTGAGGTCTTGAAACATATTTGTAAAGTGTTGATTCATTAATAACGGTGGATTAGTCAGTGAATTTGATATAATGTTTGAGTTTGAGTTTGAAAACAAACTCGAATTCGATGGGAAATGTTTCAATTGGGGCAAAATCCCATGACCGAGGGATTTAATTCGACGCTTGTTTCGTTTGATTGTCGATGATGAACGAAAGGATTTCGGTGGAAGTTCCACTTTAATTGCCTTATCAATTGAAGGGTCTGACACAGGAACATCTCCTTCTTTTTTCTCTCCACCAGGAAAATGGCCACTACAGACTCGTAGCTAAATGATTTTGAAAATTTATTAGATATTCAAGTAATATAGACAAAAGGAAAATTGAAAGCTTTGAGAACAAACGCAATAATTATAATGGATGCCTCATTATCATAATTTACATAATCATTAGACAAGTGTGTTCATTTGAAGAATCAAATAATTTAAGACCCATAACAAAAAGGGGGTAGAGACATTTTTTCTGTCATGTCTCAATTTCGCTAATAATGAAGCCGAATATTAATTATAGCCTTACCGATTAAATCATAACTAAAACTGCGTTAGGTTAATTGAACAAGATCTATTAAAGACGGTGATGGAAGAGACATCATTAGACGGGTTATTAAAAGTAAATTAATTCTTTATGTATAAACATTATAATTTTTGAAAAGTCGAAAATTGAAATAATCTGTCTCGGAGCAATTAACAAATTACCCTAACCTGACTAACTATTGTTTCTTCGGTTCTTCCGATCGCCTCCAACCACCTCATCCTCAGAATTGCCGGTTTTTTGGGCACCCGATAAAAATGACGATTATCATCAGATCCCCGATAGCGAGATCGAAATTTGCAATTCGGAAAACCACAAGTCGTAGGCATTTTATTTTTTCTTTTATTTATTACCTAAATAAAAACCATCAATTGCAATTTAATAATGTTTTGATGATAATGAAAATTCAGAGTTTTAACAAGAAAAAAAATGCGATAAAAATTTTTTGATGAAAATTTTAGAAAATGCATATTTAAAAAAATAATAAAAAAATAAATAAAAAATAAATAAAAAATAAACAAAAATATACTTACAAATTTTTTACGTGTTTATTTTTTTGTAAAACTATAATGTTTAATATTCATTAATAGTTACTTATATATGTTCCCTAACTATCGATTGTCTATTGGTAGAAACCCAGCCTTACTTGGTGGCATCAACCAAAGGTGTTTCAACAATAACTCAATCTCATTTGAGCATATGGTATTCTAGCGAATGGGAGTTAACAGTCTCATTAGGTGTGCGGCTGGTGGGATTGTTGAGTTGGATGTATGCGAGCCGAGTATGTGTGTGTTGTAGGTGTGTCAGTAAACTCACTTATTACAATAGTTAGATGATTTTTCAAAGATCATATTCTCGATATGCAAACGGTAAGTTATTATTGGTTATTTTAATGGATTGGTAATTTTTTTTTAAATAAAAAAATATATATGTTAAATATTTTAAATATTTTATTGAATTGTTTATTTAGATTTTTTTTTATTAAAAAAAAATTTTATTTGTAGATTTTTTGAAATTTGAGCGAATTTTTTTAATTTTTTTTTGATAAATTAATTTAATTTGCTAAACATTTCTTTTCTCTATTTAATTAGACTTTTGTTGATCGTTGACTGATGTACAGATTACACCGAGATCATGCGGTTGATAAATTTTTGCCAATTTTTTTCTATGATTGTGGAAAATAAAATACGTTCGAAAAAGATCCGATCATAAATAAGATATAAAATATTGTAATTGCAAAATATTTTTTCTAACTAGAATATCTGATAATCTTCAATTACCTATCAGATAACCGAAGGGTGTTATTACATAATTTTTTGTTGACGCCGAATTATCAGGCAGTTAAAAGGCAAATGAGGATTTTTCCCATCCTTTATTATGTGCCAAATTAATTGAAAATAATTCATATATCTGTAACAACAATACTTTTTAGTTGAAAAAATATATTTAAATACACAAAATTATGTCAATTACATAGACCAGTGAGTTTCCTGCCGACTTACAGTCCGTTTTAATTGGTAAACCAAAATATGTCACCAAGAAAAGCGACAATAAATGCAGAAATTTTTTTTTACACCTTTCGAAGTTTTTTTAGCATCTATCTTTTGATTTCTATTTTGCTATACATATAATCATATACATATAATAAGTTGGTTATTTTAGATATTATTTTTAATTTATATATTAATCGGGTGCCGGGCCTAGGGATTATGCCGCTTCAATGTAAAGGTTGTTTCGGCACCCTAATGAATTTAGTGGCACAATATATTTTATTGGAAACTATAAAACAAGTAATAAGAAAATACTTGAGTGCTTATAAGGATTGTTATAATATATTAAATTTTATATTAAAGTATAAATAGTGCACATATAATATTATATACTTATATAAATAAATAACAGGCAGAAAAATTAAATAATAAAATTTATTTTTGTTTTCAATTAAACAAATTTGTAAATTATTCAAGTGTTACGCAAGTCTATTTCGACACTCTTCCCGTATGACGCTCCGTATTCGCTTACCGTTTGAAATACATATAACTTCTATTTGGTATTAAACGGTATTGAAATACTCCTATATGTAATTTTGCTTTATAACCTGTGCCGTTCCTGCGTTGCTGGCCGCTCAGGTGCAAAAATAATATTGGTGCCCCTATTAATTTTTATTTTTTGATTAGAATTTGCTGATGTGTGGATCAACCGATTGGGATTATTATCTTGTAAAAATTAACCCTTGTGGAATTGAATATAGAATATGAAAACCTAAAAAAAATGAGTGAAGAAAAAGTTTTTATTTATTTACGACAACATGCTGTATTAAAAAAAGTAAAGTTTTTTTAATTTTTTTTATAAAATGTAACTAAAATTTGTAAATCAACAAATATGGTTTAATATTTTATTCCAATAAACAAAAAAAATTATTAGTTTCATATAAAACCAAGTACCAAAAAAAGATTTCACAATTTCACTCTTCTTGCTTTTGCTGAAGCAAAATCATCAATTACTTGGGATAATTGGGATAAATTCTCACAAATATCTTTTTCTTTCGATAACAAAGCAAGATTGGTTAGCCTTTCTTCTGACATCGATGACCTGGGGTAAGTTTTTATTAATTTTAGCTTAGAAAAGCTTCTTTCTCCAGATACTACAGTTACAAGCTGTGTTAAAAAATTCTTAACGATATAGAAAAATTGGGAAATGAGGATATTAAGTCGTTTTGTATGATGTAATTCAAAGTCATTATAGGCTTTGCCGCGGTGGGAAATATTTCCCTAAAACTTAATATTTCGTTAAATAATTCAAAACCATTCACGTCTTTTTCTATAATGTCCTTAACATTTATTTGTAGAAAAACTTCCAAATCCAAGCAACATTTTTTTTAAATATCTGAATCTATTGAGTGGAAAGAAATAAAAAAACCATAGATATTATTACATCGATCTGATAATGTAAATCTTTCCTCTACAGAATTATTCGCTCTATCTATAATACGAAAATAAAAATTAATTTTAAAGTTTTGTTTAAAATGTTCTACAAACTCATCACATGATTTATATAAAAATTGACGAGGTCTTTTTCTTATACGGGTTTGTTCTCTTAAATTAATTAAACTTTCAGAAATTTCTTTAATATTTTGGTGCAAGGGTCTTATAGTGTTAATACAACTTCACCATCTAGTACCACTTAAGGGTTTCAAAGTAAAACTTTTTATTTTGATTTTTAACATATTCCATCTATATGGAGAGGCAGAAAAAAAATTAAATAATTCCTGAACAATATCGAAAAATCCAACGGTTTCATTATTAATGTTAACAGCGTCATTAAGAACTAAATTTAAGTTATGTGCTGCACATGGTACAACAGTTGCTCTGGGGTTAATATTTAAAATTCTTTTTTGAAGTCCAATATTTTTACCTCTCATGTTGGATTCATTATCATAGCCTTGACCACGAACATTTTGTACATCCAAGCTAAATTTAGGCAACAATTCGTTAGTAAGGAAGTTAAATAAACCTTCACCATCGTATCAGCTAATGGAGAAAAACCAAGAAAATACTCTTCGACTGTTGCTTTATTTTGCGTCAAATTCACACACCGAGGAACAAACGTGATTTGTTGGACATGGCTTAAATCTGATGTGCAATCAAGTATAATAGAAAAATATTTTGAATTTTTTATAATGGTTGTTAATTTCTTTGTTACAGCTGCTGCTAATAATTCAATGATTTCGTTTTGAAAATGGATTCCCAAATAATGTGGCATATAACTTTTTTTTGTTTTGCAGTTTGCACGTTTCTTACATGCTCTGTTATTATTGGATCAAATTTAGCTAATATTTTTACAGCTTTCATGAAATTTCCATTATTTGGATAGTATAACTCTGTCGATGGACCGCGAAATGCTAAACACTGACCAGATAAAAATTAAACAATAGCTATCATTCTTTCAATAATACCACGCCATCGTTTTGTTTCTATTTCATAATATGTTTGAAGCTCTTTATCTATTGTGCAGTTCTTTTGCATCCGCAATTTTAATTCAAACCACTTTTTTGAACATTCGATATGTTGTGCACTGTTTTCATATTCATAATAAAATTTCTAAATAATAAAACTTACTTTTATTAAGTATACTTTATTCGTTAGATTGTCTAAAATCAATTTAAACAAAAAATAATAATAGCAGGTCGGTGGCCGCCCTTCAACTTGGGCCTGATTATACCGTACAGACCATCGAAAAAGTACTGTATCTCCTAAAGTAGTATGTCTGGTCACCTTAATTTATAGTTTAATATTTAGTTTAAAATATTTATTATTTTATCTGTGTTTTTGTCTTTAAAAATCGGCAAGGAATTATTTTCTTCCAAAAAACAATGCAAAAAGACGTAGAAAAATTTGAACAGAAAAAACGTATGCATTCGATATAATTAACTGATGCAAATATTTATCTATAAGCTTTGCCCCCTGAAAAAGATTTCCATGCGCCTCTACTTAAAAGTTGCTTCCATGAGAACACTGAAAAACTAAATAAACAATTGTTTTTTTTATAAAAATTAACTAATTTTAATATTAGTATAATAATAATAATTATATAATAATAATAATAATAATAATAATAATAATAATAATAATAATAATAATAATAATAATAATAATAATAATAATAATAATAATAATAATAATAATAATAATAATAATAATAATAATAATAATAATAATAATAATAATAATAATAATAATAATAATAATAATATAATAATAATAATAATAATAATAATAATAATAATAATAATAATAATAATAATAATAATAATAATAATAATAATAATAATGATAATAATAATAATGATAATAATAATAATATAACTAGGTAATTTATGTGTTGGTAAGATAATTAATTGTAATTTAAATAGTCTAAAGTTGTTTTCCTAAGGGAATCAGACAAATAAAAACAATTACATAAATGGTTTGTTTTTCAAGTCTCCAATTTCGTGATTTAATTGTTTAAATTGTCAAATTATTAGATTTTACAATTTTTATAAATTTTATCACATCCTTAATATCCAAAAATAAGTTTGGGATTCAGAGTTGTTAGCATTTCAAATTGATTCTTCACACTTCATCTGATATAACATAAATTAATTTAGAAGAAAGTTTTTAAGAATTCGTTTCTAGGACTTTTGAATGGGTCATCAGATCATTCATAGAGTCATTCAAACACTTCTTCTTTTAGGTTTGTTTTATTAAAAAAATTGCAATTCACTGCATCTGCTTATTCATAAAGATCAGAGTCTTCCTTATGTAGAAACTTAATGGTAACATTAATTTTGTAAAGCACTTCATAAGACAATCGTCACAGAGGATTGGTAGTCTTTTTCTTCTGGTAAATTGGATCCTATGTCTTTTCAGATACTTGATGAAGTTTGGTACAGATGTTGTTTTTATATCAAAGTTTTTGCAATCTTGCAATCCATAAACTATTTTCATAATTATTTAAATTAAAATTATTTAAAAATTAAATTTTGGCAGAATATTTAAATAATTGCTATTTCAAACATCAAATAATAATTTTTTATCTCTAAAAAGTATTTCATCTTCAAATTATCAGAGTAGTGACAATATTGACATTGAAATCGAGATTTGAGCAATATTGATTGTTTTGATTCAGATGATAGATTTAATTCTTCTGTTAATTTTATGGAATCAACACCAATGAAATGTGCGAAAAAACTAAATTTTAAGTCTTATGAAAAGAAATCGAATACTAAACCATCTTTTCTACATTGTTCATGAAAATAGCTTGACTGCTAATGAAGAGAATGGGAAAACTTTATTGAGCATTGATAAATAATTAACATGCTTGTTTCATAACTAACTTTAATAGAAAAATTGATCTAAAAATTTTCATTTACCATTATTCATTAACAACTTAATCAATTTATCAACACCTTTTACTGAATATACAAAAGTAGAAGACAAGGAACATGAACGATGAATCAATCTCTTCACCATATTTCTCTTATACTTGAATTCACAAAAACTTTCAGAAGAAGTAATTTCAGACCAGTATCGGATTGGTTTTCTATAAATCTCTGTCTCATTTTATTAACAAATCCAAGAAAGTAAATTATGATATTTTCTCTATTTCAAATGTGAATACAATGTATTTATGTAGACTATTCATATAATGCAAAAACAGCTCAACATGTCTCTGATTTTCAAATATAAGAAACATATCATTCACATATCGTTTATAAACGATGGGTTTCATAGATTAGAAATTGGAAATTTTCTTTTCTAAGATCGCCAAAAAATTGAAGTAATCGTTGATGCTAAAGGAGAACACGTTGCAAATGCATCTATATGTAGATACCATTCATTATTGAAAAGAAAATTGACTTTTGAAGTAGCAAATTCAAGAAGTTCACAAAATGCCCTTCCATCCAAAATATGATTTTTTCATTTCATTCATTCTATCTTTTCATTCCATAACAAGCAACTTAAATCAATAGTTTCAACCAATGATACGTCAGTAAACATTATTTATTTACATTTTAAAATTAAAATGATTTTATCTGGTAAATTTATATTAAGCAAGTTTAAGTAGGTAATTTTACATTTTTAAAGTTTCATATTACCTAAAAACTTAAAGTTTATATACATTGCCGAACTAATTGATTTGATAATTAAGGGAAATATTGCCATAATAAGCAGCTTTGTATATACATTTCAGTCATAAACCTAAAACAAGAAAAATGACTGTTCTGTGTTTGGCGCACTCAATTAACTACCTCATTAAGTGTTACCTACATACGAATTTTTTAATATTTTTTAATATTTTATATAATATTATTTATGTTATATTATATTATATTATAATATTATTTAGTTTTTTCTTAATTTTTTTTTATTATAAGAACTTTTTTCAATTTTCACTACTGATTTCTTTTCAATTGACATTGTAATTATTAAAAAGCTTGACTATGAATCAGTAAATACATCGATATTTTTTTGATATATTTACTTGTTCGGGGGCCTACGAGTACATGAGTTCCGTTAGCACTTCTGTAAGGCCGGGCCTGTATTGTATTGAAGATATGATTTTCGCTCCACTATTGCAGGGGTTTCCAAAGTTTTCTTAGGCGGGCCAATTTAATATTACCGAAATTTTTGGCGGGCCAAAAAAAAGGAATAAAATTAAAACAATCTTTTATTAATACAAATGCTTATGGTTAAATTTCTGTAAGAATTTATTAAAAATATTAAAATATTTTATTGTATTTTATCTGTAATATTTATTATTTATTTTACTATTTACATATTTATTTTATAAAAAAATATAATATATCGTATCGATATCGCGGGCCGCATGTTGGGAACCCCTGCACTATTATTATAAATTTCTAAATTATAATTTTAACCCTTACTTTGACGCCAGTGGGTACATGTTCCTATTTATCCCAGTGGTTATAGTTTTATTATAAAATAATTAATAAAGAAAAACTTTTTATTAAAAACCATTGAGTTGTTAAAATATTTCAAATAATTATTTTATTGTTTCACTGATGAAAATTTTCAATGAAAAAAATTATGAGAATCAACTATTTATGAAATCATAGCGTTCAAGATTGATAATTAATTAATCCTCGAACAGCTAGTTAGTTGATCTCCTCAATAAAATGGAGTCTCGTGGAAAAAACATTTTTCTTCTAGAAAAAAAGACAAAAAATTATTGGTAATTTTACACGTCATTATTCACGAATAATAAATAGGCTAGAATATCGGGTAGCGTTTCGAGTGAGGCGCCACCAATGTTTGAAAAGATTTTTCTTTTGTATTTCAAATTAGTGGGTTTGTGTCAAGAAAACTTGAATCATTTGTTATCGTTAATTTACATATTAGAGTAAAAAAAACAAAAATTCTTTAACATTTCTTTTTTTTATGACAGAAATTAATTATTATTGTTGTTTTATTTTCACGATTAAAAAACTTAATTGAAATGAAAATATGTTATGAAATGTTAAATCATTGATTTAATTTTATGATTTTTCGCTCTATTTAAGACTTTTCAAGAAGGGTATGCCGAAAATTCATGTTAAATAGAAAACAAAATATTGATCTATCGCCTGAATAAAATGGAAATGAACGAAGTTTTTGAATTTCTTTATTTTCTATTTTATTATGAATTGAAGAAAAAATTGAAATTATTACAAGTACATATGCTTTTAATAGGATTTGATAAAATTATAATGTATAAACTCACTAGTCCTTATTTTATATATGCTTAAAGGTTTTTTATAATACCTTCTATTAAGATCTTAATATTTAAGCTGGAAAAGGTTTTAAGAAGCGTGCATATCGTGAAAATAGTAGTATTCACATTCATTACTTTGTGTACCACTGTAGTACTTGCACAGTTTAATATAAACCTTTTAGTGAAAAAAACTTTTCTCAGCATGTCTGTTATGTACGTCCTTAGATACATGACAGCTTTATGTTTGTGTACATTGTTTTGGACGTCGTGGACCACAGGTTGTGCATGGTGACCTAATGTCAAATAAACTAAAAAAGTAAATGTCATGAACGTATTAAGTAAATTAGTAAATTTATCTAACTAATAGACTTTTTAGTATTTTTTATTATGGGTTTATTGAAAAAACTAGCTGCCGTTCCTTGTGGAATTCAGGACCATTTTTTCTATGATCCCAATCTTATGACGTCTCAATTAGATGTTTATAAAAACCTTTAAATGTGTAATAATCATATTCTTAAGTATTAAGTATCAAAAATGTGTTGAGGATACTTAAATTACAAAATAAAAATAATCATTATAGGCGTAAAATAATTTGAGGGAAATGATGATGAATGAATGGGGCAGTCTTCTGGAACTCGGTAAAACAGGAGTGGAACAAAGGTGTTGAAAAATGAGAAGAGAACAGAAGAAAATCAATAAAATCAGACAATTAAATAAAATTGGTCATTCTTAATTAATAAGTACAAGTGCAAAAACTGGATTACGAAAGCTGTCAGAGATTACGGAATGCCAATGGGAAAAAGCGAGAAAAAAAGAATGAATTATCAATCAGTGCCATCAGATGGAAAAGTATAAAAACCGAACACAAATTATCAGATAAAAAATGGAGACGAGAGAAAAGTGCTACGAGAAAAACTTGCGACGAAAAGAGAGAAAATTTGTTAGAAAGAAACTTGCGTATTGAATTAGTTAATCAGATGTAGTTGAGAAACTCAAGTCAAGTTAAAAGCAACCAGATTAATTTTGCGAATTGCCCTTACGGGTAGTAGTCAAACGGTCGTGTTCTTAGAGGATTTTTATTATTGTGCTATTCTTCCCGGACGGTTGTAATAATCATTTGAAACATTTCAGGTGTTGTAATCAATCGTGATAATCAATAAAGTTTAACGTCGTTGGGATTTGTCATTTTCGTTATTAAATACCACACTCGAAATCAGATAAGTAGTTGGCAGTTAAAAATCACTGATCAACTACAATATATCCAATAAAGGCAACTATGGTGATGATAACAACATTGCGGTGATGATAATAGGAAGACGAAATTTTTCGTTATGAAGAAAAATGGTACGATAAAATAGATATCTATTTTTTAATAACATTAATATAAAAAAGCCAAAGAAAATTTTAGTTTTTATAAATGAAAAACTATTAAAAGATTCTCACTGTTTCAACTCAAAAAAATAATAGGAAATAAGTCGAATCATGTCAGTGACTATAAGTCAAGGCCAGAAAGGTTTATTATTAGAGTATTAGTTTTTAGTTCACCCAAAGAATTTGATCAAAATCCCAAAGGTAAAAACTAATCATCAGATTCAAAGTCTTAGGGTTAACATAGCAGTGTAAATATAATGAAAAAATAATATATTATATAATGGCGTAGTAGTTCAAGTTTGTTGATATATTACTTATTTAAATCTAAAATCTGCCATTTTCTCATTTAATAAAACAACACGGTGGATTTCTCAATAATGATACTTACTACATCAATAATTATTTCCATACATGTTTTAATTTAGTTTAATTTTATATTGAATTTATTATATTATTTATTATTTTACTGTTATCATTATATATAAAATAGAGACTTTTGCATTTATAAATTCTTTGTATTTTAGGTGCAATTTTTATTATCCATTTGTTATCAGAGCAGCATTACATTTGTGATAATTTATAAAATTTGTATATCTTTTTAAATTTGTAAATTTGTAAATTGAAAAAAAAATTTGTTTCATGATGTAAAATAAGAAATGCAAATCAAAAATATCGTTAGATATAAAAATAAAAGTTTCTTGATCGAATATTATTTATTATTATTTTTATGTATGATATCTTTAGAGAAAAAAAATCACTATTCAAGAATTATAACAGAAGGGCATAAGAAAGCCAGTTGGCAGACGGACAAAGTGTGTTGAAAAGCAACTAGATTATGTCTAAAAATGTTTTGTCTTTTCTAAAAGTTGATTAAAATAAATTCTAGAACCAGAAGACTTTCCCAATAATTTCTAAATCTAAACAATAAAACTCTAAATATTTTTGTTGGTGTTTTTGCTAATAAAATTCAAAGTGAGTGATTCTAAGAGTAACAGCATTGAAGTGTTCAATTAGTGTTTATTTTTCTACCAACTGTACTGTGTTTAGTTCTGTGCTAGTTTTTTTGTTAAAAATGGAAGTGGAGGAAGATGACGATTTAAAAATTATAAACATTGTTCAATATCTAAACTATAAAACCCATATGCGAGTCATTTTGCTGAAATAATATAAAATATATTGATGTTCTCCCTACAACATTTTACCTTTGTATAATATTTACATAAGGATGTTTCATTTAAAGCATCTCCATCATACAATAAAATATTTATTGCGACTCTTGGGGTTTAAGCCATAAATTGGGAAATATATTATAAAATTACCTAAGGAAATAAACGGGATCATTAACACGATCAGAAATATTATATTTACTAAAATGATATCTGTTATTTTAAAATAGCTAAAATGTTATATATAAAACACGAATCATCATTGAAAGAGGCTGTGCCGAAAATTTGTGAATATCAAAAAAGTCATCGATATCTTTACTGATTATTAGTCAATTTTTTAATAAATACAATGAAGATATATATAAAAAATATATAAAATTAATGCAACGGCATGAATTTTAAAATAATGAAAAATCAAATCTAAATATTGCAAAATATCCTGAAAAAAAGGTTTAAAATTTTTGTGAAATTTTTTCCGTACATTTTTTCCTCGATGAATACTGGTCTGAAAACCGAGTGAAAGAAACATGTGGTAACCTTATTGAAAAGAGAAAATTGAAGAAAAATAGTTGTTCATCATTTTCACAGTTAATTATTTCGTCTGTCTCATTGAAAAATTGTGAATGCAGATAATAATTTGATAATATAATTAAATCATGGAATGATTTATCAATTTTTTCCTTTAATAATTCCATTATTTGGTAGAGGTAGAAAAACAAATTATTCTCCGAACTCAATAACCATTGTTTTTTATTTTGATTTTAATTAATTTAGCAGGCCGTGAACAATGGGATTAAATTATTTTTCTTTTAATTCAATAGCTTTGGGAATGTGACAGCTATTTTTCCAAAATGAATCTGCCCGAGTAATTCTTCTTTTTTTTGTTGTTGTTGTGTATTTCTATTTGTATTTGTTGTGGAATTGTTTTAAAATTTCGTCGATTTTAATTTCGGCTCGAGATTATTTCTGCTGAAGATTTCTGAGACAAAATCATTTGAAAATTTTTATTGTTTCGTCGACTATAAACTTTAGACTACATCTAAACTGCCAAACAAAACGAATTGTTCATTTATTTGTTACTCATTTTTTCTAACTTCATTTTTCTATTAAAATCACTACTCTTTACTGTATTTAAAATAAATATAATAATTTAATAAATATTAATAAATACAATAATTTTATGCTATGTAATTTAAATAAATATAATAATTTATTAAATATAAATGAATATAATACTTTTATGCTATATATTTTAAATAAAAATAATAATTTAATAAATATTAATAAATATAATAATTGTATGCTATGTAATTTAAACAAATATAATAAATTAATAAATATAAATAATAATAATAATAATAATAATAATAATAATAATAATAATGTAAAATATTTTTTACGGATGTCTAACATTAAAATAATATAAACATTACAAGCTTTGCGAAACCCAGTGATATCCAAAGCTTGTAATGTATATATTATTTTAATGTTAGACATCCGTAAAAAATATTTTACACCATTACAAGTTAAAAATGCTAAAGGTTTACGGATGCACTTATAAACAGTTTCTGTGTATGACGGTGTCTCCAGAGGCGAATATGATTTTTCATACGCCATGTTTACAAGTTTGCAGATATTTGTTTCTGTGATTTAGCTAATTTGCAAGTGATGTGATTTCCAGTGTAGCAGGTAAAGTATGCAATAGAGTTGAATCAGCAATATTGTATACTTACCTAGCGCGAAGAGAAATTTTCGCGTCTCCTGCATAGTAATAATGAGAGCCAAAAGCTCGAAACTAGTCTACTATTGGGATTTTCACTGGGTATCACAAAGCTTGTAATGTTTATATAATAATAATAATAATAATAATAATAATAATAATAATAATAATAATAATAATAATAATAATAATAATAATAATAATAATAATAATAATAATAATAATAATAATAATAATAATAATAATAATAATAATAATAATAATAATAATAGTTTTATGCTATATATTTCAAATAAATATAATAAAATCACAGTTTTAGGAATATGAAAGTAAGTAAAGTAATCACCAAAGCTAAAATTTATACTAATATTTACACAAATGAGCACATCATTTTGAGTTAATTGGAAATTGTTGCATTGACAACATGTATAAAACCACAAAAATTTACAATTCAATTTAGAAATGGTATAATGACAAAGTGTGTACAAAAAAAATATGTTTCATTATTCACCCTCCCTATGAAAAATATATATTATCAAAATACGTTCCAATGGAGCACAATAATAAAGACCAACTGCTTCTTGGTGTAAAAACAAGATGGACTCCTTTAAAAACTGGAAAGGTTTGGTTTAATGAAAGCATGTATATAAAAGGATAAATATGTTAATGAAGATGAATTTCATATTATACCAATCTCTCGATTTACGCGATTTCACTTTTACACGGTCATAAAAAATAATATTTTTTATGACCACGTAAAATGGTACCGCGTAAATCGAGGGATTGGTGTATTATTATTATTATTAAAATAAAAGTTCAATGGAGTAATTACAATACTACTTTTTAATTAAGTATACAAATAACACAATAAATCTAAACTTTAGCGCTTATAGGTTGAAAGAAAAACAAACTTTGCAACAAAGAGGCCAGTTAAACGCCAGTAAAAATATTCAATCACTGCATACAGATATTGAAAACTAGAAAAAATAAAAAATAATTTCATGGATAAAGTCAGTGAATACCTTATATCCAAAGGATTTCAGGTTGACATTGAACGCCCACCTCCAGTGACTGTACTTAGAAAATTATCCAAATCCAACCTACTCAAAAAGATGACTCACAACTTATGAAATATCATTAACTGATCACGTCTTTGGTCAATCATTTATACGAAAAGGCACCCAATATGGATGTTACCAATGATTTCCTATGTAACATCAATATGCATATGAATTTTTATATGACACTTAATACAGCCTGTCCTGAAACAAGACACAAGTATAAAGAGACATGGAAAGAATTCTATAAAAAAAGAAAATAAACAGAATCTCCAACTCACATGACGCTATTCTCCTAATTTATCTTTGTGTTTCCTTGTTCAATTAATGTTGTTTATCTTTGTGTTGTTAATTATATGCCAATCTAATACCATTTATTAAACTGTTTCCATATATAAATATATTCCTACATATAATGCACTAAACATCCTAATTCCAATATTTAAATCTTTGATCCTTAAAACAATCAAGGACTCATCTGTTTCTTCGGAGCATGCATTTATGAAATAAAATTTATTATAAGTCAAATAGATACGCCCTGTCCTAATCATTAAGTTACATTGAAACAACAAATTACACATACTGTATATCAAAGGACATTATGCTCGAGAGGAGAACTTTCAAATACCCATATGAGATAACTACAAGAAATAAATGCACTGAATTCACACCAAAACAAACGGATTCCACGCAAGACTTTGGTCAACAGAAGAAGTGAACTCCTTCAAAACGAATATAGCAACACATAATGCATATTTGACTTAAACTACAATTTAAGCATTCTCTTTCTTTTTATTTTAATTTCCGTCAAGAAATAACTACAAGTCACTAACAAAATCATCATTTGCAAAACGACAGTTGGAACTCACGGCTCATGGGACACGAAACATGGTATGGTATTAGATAAAATAGTGTTAAATGATGATATAACATAAAGATGATATACATGAAAACACATAACAAATCGAGAGACATCAAACGCTAGTACGCTATTAACTCCAAAATGGCTTATATAAAAATGATAGAGGAAAACCTAAATAAACTAAGATCATGCACCCAGCATTTGATGCAAAAGGTAATTTATTCTTAAAATGCAGGATAAAATAATTAATTATGGCTGGAGTGAGTTGCACCGCGTGCTTATTTACACATAAACTCTGGTATATCCTAAATTGTGAATTGCTTTTCGATAAATCAGGTTATTAACATGAGGTGAATAGAAATTTTATTAATGGCACGTTGTGCTTATTAGTGCATACACCCTAACTAGAAGGGTCAGAACTCCAATGGAGCTAATGGCATAAAGTACATATTAGGTCATTATTAGAGAGACAGTGGTTTGATAACTCACCAATACATCTAGCGGATATAACTACACAGCAAGTATATCCATGAAACATTACAAAAAGATGCTCAAAAAAACGAACAAAATAGCCTTAAAAACCAAGCTTCGAATCACATTAAAATTTCTTATTGAAAACTTTAAAATCCTATATTACTTAGAGAAAAGAACGTGGTAATGCTTATTTTGAAGAATTTGGAAGAAAAAAGAGAGGAAAACGTACACAGAATCTCAGCTTGTATAAAGCAATCCGGCTTTTCACAACCACGCTATTTGTAACTAATTTGTACCTAAAATTATGAATGATCCTCAACATAATATTCTAAGCATTATTTCAATTTTAAATAATTATGTTTTTTGCGGTTTTACCGATGCTTTAATTTTTGATATTTTGTGAATAAATTTATTATTCCGAGAAATTGAACCGGGAAGCCCTGTTTGGGGATGTAAATTGCAAGACCGGTACAGGGTTTTCTTTCATAAAAAAACCGTAATTTTATTATATTAGAAGCGAACTAAATGAATTAATTTATATATATTTTCATTGAATTCTATTAAAGAAAATTTCACATTATAATTATTATTATTATAATTATTATTATTATAATTATTATTATTATTATTATTATTATTATTATTATTATTATTATTATTATTATTATTATTATTATTATTATTATTATTATTATTATTATTATTATTATTATTATTATTATTATTATTATTATTATTATTATTATTATATTTATTATTATTATTATTATTATTATTATTATTATTATTATTATTATTATTATTATTATTATTATCATTTATTATCATTCATCAGTTTAAACTGATTTAATTAAAATAAACTTCTAACTTTTTAAAATGAAAAACTTTTTATTTTAATTTTTTTTTGAAAAATACAGAAAAAGCATTGTATCAGGTATCTCTTTTGTACTTTATCAAGATGTCTTCAGCGACGGATGCTGGTCTTAGAGTTAGATAAATATCAAACAAATCCCATGTCTGAGTTACACAATAGCTTTTTTCTATTTTTACTTTCCAGAAGAAAATAAGTAGTTATTATTTGTAATTATATCACAATGCAGGAGCTTCTACCAGAAATAATTGTGATCACCAGCCCTATCCAACTTTTTCAAACAAGGAACAATGATTAATGATATCAAAGTCAAATTGTCTTTTGATTAAAAGTTAAATCGCTTTCAAACTACTCATCTTAATCATGAAAAATGATTTAAATTATTCCTAAATAATTACAACAATTAAATTATTTTTCAAGAATTTTTCTTTCGTTTTTTTCCCATTTTCCATTAGTTTTTGTAATTAGAAGAATTCCTCGTTTTATTCTTTTTAGATTTAGAAATTTTTAAAATCTGTTGGTAGTAAAAAATGTGAAACAATTTTCATCTATTTGCTGACTGAAATAATAATAATAATAATAATAATAATAATAATAATAATAATAATAATAATAATAATAATAATAATAATAATAATAATAATAATAATAATAATAATAATAATAATAATAATAATAATAATAATAATAATAATAATAATAATAATAATAATAATAATAATAATAATAATAATAATAATAATAATAATAATAATAATAATAATAATAATAATTTTAATTATAATGATAATTAAACATTAGAATTTAAATATTAAAATGAATAAATTAACAACTTTTTTGCAAACATATTTATTTAAAATCATTAAAATTAAAATACTTAATAAACAAATATTAATTTAATTTTAAATGACATTTTAGATTTTAGATTTTTAAAGAGTGGTTCTTCCAATTTTGTCTTACAAAAATAATAACTTTATCAATTAAAGAAAATAAAAAATCATAAATTATAATATATATTTGCTTTCTTTTAAAACATTATTTGAATTAAAAAATTTTAAAAATTTATTTTTAAGACTAAGAACTAACGCATAAGAAAAGTGAGGTAGCTAAGTAATAAATGTTACAGCCACGATGTAAACAACGTATCAAAATATTTAAGATATATAAATATTTATATATGGGGATAATTCATTACATGGGCATCATACTTTAAGTTTGTTTAGTTTTGAGGTTATATTGGAGTTTTGTTTTACCAGGGAAGTTTTTGGTGGATGTTTGAAATAGAAAATGAATATTCAATTATTAAAGAATCATCGGAAAATGTTATTAAATCATCTGGTGAATATTATGACACTTCTATTATACCAAGTGATGACAGAATAATTGCTGCAAAAGATAGTGATATATATGCTGCTGGAACTCCGTTTAGAATTACAAGTCAAACCAAAGATTTTTTGTCAAATACCACTAATAGTTTTGTTCATCGTTTCATATCAAAGAATAATAAAGCAGAATATGGAACGGCCGAAAAAAAGGAATATGATATTCTATTTAATCGAGCTCTTAAAGAAATAAACACAATTCATATGTTTACTACCAAAAGTGTTGAACAATTATCCAATGTTTTGAATTCAATATACGATCAATCAGCGACAAAAAACAAAGAATGGTTGAAACAATATTATGATGACTTCACAGATGAAATGAAAAAGAATTCAAATGATGAAACAAAAACGGAATTAACAGTAATGCAACTAGCTCAAGGACTTTCTAATAAATTGCGAGTGTCTGTTAGAGCCATATCAACCGTTTGCAACAATCATATGTCATTGATAAATAAAGAAATTCTTCTGGGTATTAATATTTTCTGCATATACTAAGAACAATTATTTTATTCCTTTTTAGTACATTCTAATAAAAGTTATTTTAATTTTTAAAATTTGTATATTGTTTTATATTACAGCAAGTATATATTATAATTTATTATTATTATTATTATTATTATTATTATTATTATTATTATTATTATTATTATTATTATTATTATTATTATTATTATTATTATTATTATTATTATTTTTACTAATTTCTGGGGCCTGGAATCAATTTGCTTTATTTATATAATAATATTATTTTATAATATTATTCGACAAGAGTTTTCTGGATTACGAATTCATCATCTAAAACAGAAATTCATACAGTCCATCCATGTATTGCAGTTCTTTTTTACTATATTCAACTTAATATGCCTCCATTTGATAAATATATAACTAACAGAAGAAATGTGACATAATTTTTTTACTATTACTAATTGATGAAATAAAAAGATTTTTTTAATAAAATTTGATAAAATAACCAATAACAATTAATTCGGTTGTTTTAATTTATGAAAAACTAAAAATATAATACGAGCGTTTTCCTTGTGAATAGAATCATATTAATCATATTAAAAAATAAATGCTTTCATCAGTTTTACAAAATTTTTTCATCAATAAATGTATCAGTTATTGATAAAATAACGAAAAGCTTCAAGGAATCCTAAGCCTCTGGGTGGTCTAAGACTACAAACGGTTTAGCTAACCAATCAAGCAAATTAGCTTCCGGAATAATCTTGTAAAATGTGAAGCAAGTGTGATATACAAATGAAAAACTGCCAGATTATCTTATCTAATTGGAGTAAAGCTGAAAACAAATCATCAAATATCATTCAACAAAAGCAGGCAACTATTCTTTGATGAATTTTTTTTATGAGATAATTTTTTGTTTTTTTTTTATTTTTATATTAGATGAATTATTTATTTTATGTTTAAATACCTAACATATAAATTTGTAATTAAAGTTTAATTTAATTAATTAAAACAAATATTCTACAGGAAAAGTTCAAGCGAAAATTATTTTCGAATATTTAGTGAAAAATTCCATTGAATTTGATGAAAATATCTAAGGGGAAATAACATACAAAGCTGATAATGGCATTTTTCATTGTTATGGAATCGACAGATTTTTAGATGTAAGTTTTCTGATTTTAGCCCGATTCAACTAAGATAATTCAACTAATTACAATTTGACTAAAGCAGTGGTTCTTAACCTGTGGTCCATGGACCCCCAGGGGGGTCCGCGAACAGGTTCCAAGTGGTCCACGGCACTATTTACAAAAAACTTTTATTATTCTTGTTTGAAGCTGAATAAACAGATTTATAAATAATTATTAAAAAATGTATGTGTTTTACTATCAATTTATTAATTTTTTAACATTTAAGGGGTCCGTCGGTATTAATTATATATTTATGGGGTCCATAAGTTTGAAAAGGTTAAGAACCCCTGGACTAAAGCAATTCAACGTTTGGGTATAAATCTATTTGGGCAATAGCAATATAATGAATTCCCATTACCCAAGAAGTTTCATCTACAAAAGTTGAATATATCTTTTTAACATATAATCAGTGTAAAAAGTATAATGAAATAAAATATTCAAATAAAATAACAATAGTTATATTAGGTTTATTTATAAAAAAAAATAATAAAAAGTAACGATTTTCGGCCCAATCAACTAAAACAATTCAACTAAAAACAACTGGAACATCTCCAATATATTTTTTTGTATTTGAACCATTGTCATTTGCAATATGCTATCTTCGCCTTTTTTGTTTTTAAAATGTTGTATTTCATTTTTAATTAATGAAACCTAAAAATCTTTTACAATTTCACAGTTCAATTTTTCGTTTGAAATAAAGCAAAAAACGTTTAAATAATATATTGCAATTTAAAAGTTTAATTGCTATCTACCGTATATACTCGCGTATAAGTCGAGAAATTTACGTCAAATTTTCAAGTCAAAATAGCCACTTCGACTTATAGGCGGGTCAAAAAACGTACAAATTAATTTTTAATGAAATCATTAAACCTTTTTTTTATTTTTGTTACTTCGACTTATACGCGGGTTTCCAATTTAGGACTTAAAAACCTCTTAAAATTTACTCGACTTATACGCGAGTATATACGGTAGTTGAATTGTTTTAAGTCATATTGGCCTAGTTGAATCGAATATACAATACATAGAACCAAAACTCGTAAAACACCTAAAAGATAGAAATCTCAGTTAAAGTTGACACACTAATTGGATTGGAACAAATAGTTTGGACTTATTCATTGGAACAACTGTTATTGGATTGTCTACCTTTTTAACTTTGAAACAAAATCCTCAGTTATCATGGACTCTGACAATCAATTGACATCATTCCAAAAATGTAATTTAAAAGCTAAATTAGATAAATTCCTGGAAAATACTGTCGAAGAAAGAGTGCAATTCTAAACATTACATGAAAGTATATATCCACAACAACCAAACGTCTTCGATCGGGGTATATATTTCCTTCAATATATAGAAGATTTCATAAATGACTCAAACAGAATGGACTATCACACACCAGATTCAAAGAAAATAAGAAACAAAATAGGGAATCAAATCACAGAAGAACTAAAAGAGTTTAAAAACCGAAGAATAAGTAACCAAAATAAAGCAATTCAAAATATACTATAAAAACTTAGGTCACTACAAATGGACATAAATGCAATATATACAAATGGTTCACAGCCGCATGTAACACAACAATCCCAAAACAAAGAACAGGAAGAAATAGGAAAATGAAGATTACAAAATGTTCATATCAAATACAAAGGTTATATGCCACAGCTCCAAAAAGAACAATTAAAGAAATATATAATGATGAATCAGCACCAGCGGACTTAGAAAAATACATACTGGACACTTATGACATAAAAAAATCACCAATTATAGAAGAATATAAAATACAATGTAATGACCATTTCCAAGATTGGATAACAAAACCAGAAATAAGAAATAAAGAAAATTATAAAGGAAAATATTCTAGATCTATAAGAAAAAAATCCATTTACAGATCTAGTAATATATTCACCAAGAGAAAAAGGAGGTCTTGGAGTCACCAAAGTGATTGGCGAGCAAATAATTCAAACAATAAACAGGACACAAAAACTATTTAATAGCAATCACAAAGCCATAAAAATTATAATCCATGAAGAACTTATTGAGATTTCTAATCTATGAACAGAATAAGAAATTGAAACAATAGAACGCACTAAACTGATTAGATGGGACATATAAATACAAAAAGCAACACAAAAAGTACATGGATTAAAAGAGTTAGAGAAGCAATACAAACATTACAGAAGTAGCATGGAATCACATTAGGATTTACCACAAAACAAGAAACAATCACAAACAATCACACAAGTTAAAGAAGAAATCCTAAAAGAAATAAAAAACCTGTCAAAAACACTCTATAGAATGGTCAAAGAAGCTTACTACAAAGAATGGGACAGTCAACCAGATGCCGACTGGAGATTCTTAATAAAACAAAGAACAAACATGTTTGATATTAATACTTGAAACAAGCAAACCAAGGAGGAAGATTACGCAGCACAAAATGTAGGAAATGTGATGACAAAGAATCAGCAAGTCATGTCATCAATCACTGCCTATTAAGACAATGAATTAGAGTAGAAAAACACAACTGCACAAAGAACATATTAGAAGGAATACTAAAAAAGAAGAATATACACTTCGAAAAAGACTCGGTACCCAAAGAAATAAACGAAAACCTAAAACCAGATTTAGTGGTACGCCTCAAAGAAAAAATAATTGTCTTAGATATAAAATGTCCATTTGACGAAAAAGCCAGAGATGCAAATATAGAAAAATATAGAGAAACTGCATAAGAAATTCAAAGTAAAACAGGAATACCAAAAAAAATATACACTTTTGTCATCTGCTCCTTAGGAACATGAGGCATAAGAAATAGATTTTATAGTCGAAACCGAAATGAAGATGACGGAAATTAAAATAAAAAGAAAGACGAATGCTTAAATTGTAGTTTAAGTCAAATATGCACCATGTGTTGCTATATTCGTTTTGAAGGAGTTCACTTCTTCTGTTGACCAAAGTCTTGCGTGGAATCCGTTTGTTTTGGTGTGAATTCAGTGCATTTAAAATATGAGTTCAAACAATTTTAGTAACAATTCACTGTCATTTGGAGAACTGGACAGTCGTAGTCAAATTTCGTAAAGTTGAAGCGTTCCTTCTATGAAGTTATTTAGTAAATGAAGATAAAAATGAAGTTTAATGATGGTTTTAGAAGGATGCAGAGTCGTCGATAATTCTGAGCTACTACATAAAAAATCAGCTTCTTTCATTGCACTTTTCTTTAATAGTGATGTGTCCATAGTTGGAACGTTGAAACCAATGTATTAATCTCTTTTGTTAACTATATCTTGTCCTATACTTTCTGAGCAACAGCATTTTCTATTAGTTCTTTTTTGTACACTGTCATCAATGTCTACTCCAGAAATGCTACTAGTTTTACCACATGCAAAAGTTCAAAATAAACATTTGTTGTCTTTAACATGTCAAATCCGCTTCCCCTAAAAAAGAACTGAATGTGACCCACCGGTGAACGGCGGAAAGTGTTAAATTGAATTAAAAAGCTTGGATGTATTTTAATTATCACATTAATAATAAATATGTCTGTAATAATAAAAATGTCTGTATGAAAAGAAATATTTTTATACAGTCATTATTAATTCTAAAAATGAAGTTATTGAATGCCCTAACCACCAATAAATGTGATTTGACAATTGATTTGCCTACCCCCAAATTAGTGAAGATTTCTATAAAATAATTCAAGAAATAATGTCTAATTTCTATATAATAATCAGTAGAAATAGTCAGCTTTATTTCATATTTACAAATTTTTATCCATATAAACGAACAATTAGTCTTCTGAATTAGGAATTCAATAGAAAAGATAGTGATCAGTCAACAATTCCCTTTACTGAGCTCTAAGTTTGATTGAGATGGGTTTTTTTGAAGTCTATTGAATGGTTTGGCCTCTATGAAACGACTGGTTCAACTACCACTTACAGAAAGACGTCTTTAAACACCAACTTTATCAGATTTATCTGATTAAAGACGGTTTATGAAGATTTCCGGATCGACAACACTGTTTAGAAATTTGATAAATTTTCTTTTATCGGTCCCAAGAATATTAATTTAAATTTTCTAACGGATTCATTTATTACAAATTTTACCATCACCATTAAATAATTATTTTATAATAATAATAATAATAATAATAATAATAATAATAATAATAATAATAATAATAATAATAATTATTATTATTATTATTATTATTATTATTATTATTATTATTATTATTATTATTATTATCATACCACAATTTGAATTAACTTTAAAAGCAAAAACTAAAATTCTAAAAATATTTTACATTTCTCAAAGATTAGAAGTTATGTAATTTATGTCAATTAAAAAAATTAAAAGTTAATTCGAAAATCTGAAGATTAAAAGTATTCAAACCCAAATTTCCCTGATTTTGTTCATTTAGAGGAAGAAATTTTTGGTTTTTGATTTAATGAAAATTTGGAATTTTTTCCGGTAACACAAAAAGAATTTATAAAAATTATGAATAATAAATTAATTAAAGAATATTTATTTTAATTGAGTTTATTTAATTATTACTATTAGTATGTTGAGTTCGAAAGCGATTCCTATTTTAAATTGTTTTAAATTGTTTGTTTCAATATTTAATTTATCCATTAATTATTACGGGCACTTTCTGCCTTAATTTGTAGTTTTTAATCTTGAAAACTGTTTTCTTTATAAAAATCCGTTTTCTTTATTATACAAGTATATATTATACATGGATAAGAAAATATTAAAAATATAAAAATGCATTGTTATTCATATCTAAAAAACTTTAAAAAAATATCTCATTTAATAATGTTTTTATTAATGAACTGTGAAGGGTTTTGCTGAGTCGCAAGCGTGAAGGTTAAAAATCCTTGCTTTAACACAAAGCATCAAGTTAATATTTTGTTAATCATATATTCATTCTTTATAAATATATACATTTTTGATATTTTTCTATATCATTTGCTAAAATACTGTTAACCTCGAACAAAAACCATCAAACCATGAGTCCTGGAAAATCAGTTCAATCTCTGTGTTGAATGTTGCAATTTCTGGTCCCATTTCAATTTAACGAATTCAATTTAACGAAGATTTTTCATATTTTCTTTTAAAAGTATTTGCCTTTTTGGTAGCATTAATCAAATGTTAACAATTATCTTTTTTACTTTATACAAATATATTAAATTTATTTCAAAAATATTAAAGTTAATTTGTCAGTTATAATATACTTTGAGGTTGTTCGTTTTGACTTTCATCATCTGCACAATTATACATTTTGTTCCCAAATCTGTTTTTGTCATTGTTCTGGTCACAATATCAGAATTATCATACAAAATTTATTATTATTTATAAGATATTAAAATATTAAAATTAAATATTATATTAAGTAATTAAAATAAATTTATTTATATATACACCTTAATTTTACTTTCCGAAATTCAAAAATCAAATTCAAGCATGTCCAACAAAATAATTGAAGTTGCTGAAGATATTGAAAAGTAAAGGATTCATGTAATGAAATTTTTAATTTTGTCGAAAAACCTGTGGACAATATTCTTCAACACAAATTAAAAACACAGAAAAAATTTTATTTTAAGCAAAAGTTAAGGAAGATTAGAAAACGAGAAACTGAAATAAGGAGAAATTAAATTAGTTTTCTTCTAACACTATTATTGGAATTTTCCAAGGTAAAAACAAAGGTCTTGGTAAAATCCTCAGGGTAATGAAAACTGATATTGCTTATTTAACATATTTATTTACTGAATTTAACTTAATTAATTATATTGGAAAAGGGCATACGCTAATTAAAGAAAGTGATATATAGGGCGCTGTTGATAAGGTGATTGGGTTCAAAAAGTAATGTGCTAAATGTTGTGAACACTTGTAATTAGAATGTTTTAAGATATTTATAAGATTAATTTGAGGGTATCTAGATTAAAATTGTTTTTTAATTTATTGACTGCTGATTAATATTAAAATTATAAATTAATTATATTTATAAATTATTAAGTATAAATATATAAATTAAAAAAATTTTTTTTTCATTAAAAAAAAGTAAAAATAATAAAAATAATTTTATAATTTGTTTGATTCTAATTAGTTTTTCCAACCTATCTGATATTGACAATGATACTGTCGAAATATAACATTAAAAAGATATTTGACTGACGCTTTTTAACCATAAATTAACCCCCATATTAATTTCATTATTTATTTATTTAATAATAATGATAATAATAATAATAATAATAATAATAATAATAATAATAATAATAATAATAATAATAATAATAATAATAATAATAATAATAATAATAATAATAATAATAATAATAATAATAATAATAAAATTTATAAATAAAATAAGCAATTAATTAATCATAAATTATAATATAGAATTGCTGCAACTCATTTTTAAAAACAAATAAATAATTGTCCCATTAATTAATAGTTTTGCAAGATAGACTGACTCAAAAGGATTTTGGAAAATTATAAATCTCTGTTAAATGTTTCACATCAAAGTGATAAAGGCTGTAACAACCTTAGAGGTGGTTTTAATCAAAAACTAGGCAGCAATTAGCGAAGGTATCATCCTCTAAAATCCAGAACGAACCAGAGTGAAATCAACGTGACAAATTTAACAAGTTTTCCCATCACTAAATAATTCAATCAAGAGGTTAGCCTTTTTGTTGTTTATATCAAATATGATCTGACACGATGAACTACAATTATTCACTAATTACAAGTTCTGATGTTTCGCCATTCGTGATTTATGCAATCATTTGATTTATTTAAAGAGGTTGATATTCACTTTCTTCTACAAGTGATGTCATACAATGAAAAATCGGATTTTATCGATTTAAACAAAAACAAAAATAAAAACAATATCTCAAGACATACACGGACAGACTAAAAACAGAAAAAAATACACAAATCTATGGAAATAAAAGTAATCATCAACCACTGTTTAGATTTTTCAAGAATAACAAAAGAAAGAATGAAATTATTTGAAAAAAGGGTAAAATGTAAATTAAATTTTCCGTAACAATAATAGGCATTTCGATTCGTTTTAAATGTCTAGGTTATTGTTCAAAAAGGAAAATAGACTCGGTTGACAAAGAATGAATCTTATGCCAGTTGATTTAGTTACATGTCCAGAGAGATTATTAATGAAATATTTTTTATGAATTATGGTTTTAATGTATTTACTATTTCAACATTTATGCTGCTAGGATTAATCATTTCTTAAATCTCAGGGTTTGTTTGAATTCTCAAACTCTATTAACTTGCAGATTTAATTTTGAGAAATATTGTCTTTTTTTGTTTTATTATAAATGCATTACAATTCGCGAAATTTAATTTTATTATGAATTTATTTTTATGCAACATTTATTTCAATTATTCTGCAATTTCATCATTAAAATAAAATCGAAAGATTTTTTTCTCGGTTTCGAATTTATTGTTTTTAATAAATTGATAATTTTCTTTTATTTCAATTATATATTTTTTTTACAGAAACAGTTTAACTGAATTTCATAGATTTAGAGAAAATTAAAACAAAATCTTTTGTTTGAATTCTAAAAAAGTTTATTTAAGCTAATCAATTTTTTTCAAAAACAATATATTAAAAATATAAATAAATAAATAATATTAATAATAATAACTGAGAACATTTTAATATTAGTAAAAATAATTATATTTAGAGTAATAATAATAATAATAATAATAATAATAATAATAATAATAATAATAATAATAATAATAATAATAATAATAATAATAATAATAATAATAATAATAATAATAATAATTTATAATAAATTAATTATATAACTAAGTCACTATGGCCTCGATTTTTGATGATTGATGCGGAAACGTTTGTTTACAATGAGTTGAAGTAAATATCAACAAGTATGTGATATGTATCAACAATATCGCTTAAAATAATAATACTCCATTTTCTAGACCGCATGTTCTGATCTTGAATATATTAAAACAATATTGTTTCAGGGCCTTCTACCATGGTGACCACACCAAGATTTCAAAGACATATCAAGATACTTAATCAATAAAATGGTAATTTAAAGGTAAGCTGAATGAGTTGATAAAGATAAGGAAGGTATTTTATTTCTTTTTACTTCTCATTGGTTCAATATAAAATATATCTAAATAAAATTTTTTCAAGAATTTAAAATTAAATTATTCTAAAATTCAAAATTAAACAAAAAAAGTTTTTAATAAATAATATTATAAAATATTTATTCATAAAAAAATATTTTAATTATATTTTGATTTTTATTCAAAATGATTCTTAAAAGTTTACTTCCTTAAAATTTGATCTATTTATTTATATTATTTTTAAAAGAATCTCCCAGTATTATATATTTTAATTGTTCCAGAACTTATTTTCAAGTCCCGATGATAATTTTTAAAAATTTGAACGGGGATTTGCCTTTATTTTCTATGTTGCAATTTTGATTCAGATGTTAGTAAATATTTCATTTAATATATGCTTTCGGAATTTTGAACTTGAATCCACTCTAATTACCCTGGGCTCTTTTCATTCCCCTATCTTAAAAAGGATATTCTATACTAACTGTGAAAAACCTTTGTCAGGAATCCGCCCTTATTTCCTTGCTCAAATGTCTTACTCCCAAAAGGCTCAATTAGTCCCAAAAAAATTGGCTAAGGATTTATCCTAATTTAGTTCCTGGATTCCCTTCTAGAAATAGTTAATACCGACTTTCTGAATTTTATCAGTGGTCTATCCTTGTGCTTACCCCTTAAACACGATGATCTGACATACATGTCTTGGATTCGCGCTATTTGCTTAATAGATTTAAAATTTCATGCAACTATCTTGTTCTCCTTGTAATTTGTTATAATATTAAATAGTACATTAGATGCTCATTACCCATAGCCCACTGAACACTAGTGAAACAAACTCTTAGTGCCCTATGATACACAAAATAGTATAGTTTCGATGGTGAGTTTATTTGTGTTGCTGCATGATCTATAAGTGAGTTACTGGCTGTAGATCGAAAAGCATACGAATTTATTTACAGAAAGCGATCTTATTTTGAAAAAGACAAAAACAGAAAATCAAAATCCATGATCATACCGTGTAATTAAATTAAAACATAGTGAAACAAAAATTCTTACCTTCACACTAAAATTTGATTTCTATAAACGTATAAAGAAAGGAAATATGACCGAAACTCGAATTGATAGTCTCCTGAATCTATACTTAATGGAAATATCGTTTTCTTACCCTTCCGAGCATTCGGACGCTTTTATATATCTGATGATTTGTGATGAAAAATATGTTTACGGACTTGAAAAATAATAAATAATGAACTAGTTTTTTGTGTTAATAATAACTAAAAACTTTTTTATATATGTGAAATTCAGTTTTGTTTAAAAATATATTTAATATTAAATAGTATGATATCAAATTAGACTTATTAGAATGATTCGTTAATTATAAAAATTATATTGCTGATTTTAGGGTTATTTTGGGTGGGCTAATTATTTGGGAATTTCGCATGATTTTTAAAAAAATGACAAAAATCCCAGTTCCGAATAATTTGCGCACATCAATTAAACGGGCGAAGACAGTAGGTAATTTGTGGTCATATATTTTTGTGGTATCTGAATTTTGTATAGAAAAAAGATTTTTATACAGTATATTTTCGTCGAATTTTCGTAGTTAAACGGGAGAAATGTGGCCGGATGAGATATTTGTACATATAATTGAATTCCTTGTTTATCTACACTGATAAATAATTTTACTATTTCAATTATTTTTTTATTTAAATATTTTTAATGATATTCATTTACTATTAATTAATATTTAATTAGTTAATTTTATATTTTAAATTGAGAAAAATCTGACAAAAAATCGTTTAAAAATTAAGTGGATTTAGTCCACAAAGGAAACGAAATGGAAAAATGAGAAAATCAAAATCTGAAAGTTCATCAAAATGATAACAATTGCTAATGATGACATTTTGAAGATTCTCAATGTTTAAACCTAATAAAATGAATTAGAAATTAACATCATTATGATGAATAAACTGAGTTACCAAAATATATTTTTCGATTTATAATTTCTTTCTAGATTACCAAGAGAGAGAGGAAGATAAGTGTCATTCTCCATTAAATCTTAGAAAATTGATGTATTTATTGAGATGTCTTTTAAAGAAATCGAAAATTCTCAAAGGAATCATGTCATGAAGATTGTCTTGAATCTGATCTTTTAGATAGGTGGGTTCAACATCTCTACATTAATCTCGTCAGATTAGAATTGAAGAAACAATTTTTGAATTTTTCTAATTTTATTTACTCACATAATTGAGATTTGGTTTTACAAATCTGGTTGATTGTTCTGATTAAAATTTCAATATCCATGCTCTAAATCCACCATTTAACTCATATCTTTTGTGATATCTAAATTGGTAAATTAATTTCAGTAATTAATTGTTTTGGTTGTCCAAGGTTAACAAAATAGTTTTGATTTGATAAGAAAAACAGCTTCAAAAATACCAAAATCTAAATTATTATTATTATTATTATTATTATTATTATTATTATTATTATTATTATTATTATTATTATTATTATTATTATTATTATTATTATTATTATTATTATTATTATTATTATTATTATTATTATTATTATTATTATTATTATTATTATTATTATTATTATTACAAGATCTTTTTTTTCAAATTCCACTAATGATTTATTTTCCATTGACATTGTATTTATTATTACTATAAATAACAATTGCAAACCTTCAATACAATTTTTCAGAAAAAAGTTTCGATTTTAATATAATATTTTTCAATCTAATCCGGAAACTTAATTCAATATTATAATCTTTCAAGATGAATGTTTTTCCTTTTAATTATTTTATCAGTTATTTTCATATTTTTTCATATTATTATTATTAATGTTTTATTAATTGTCAAGCTTCAGATAAAATTAAATTTCAAAATGTTTTCATATATATATATATTTTTTACAAAAATGTTTTTTTCCATTCCCATGTCGTAACAGTTACTTGTGAATGATAACCATCTAGTCTATTTCAAATAACTTTAATTTATCATTTTTCAGTCCCACTGTTCCTAATAATAATAATAATAATAATAATAATAATAATAATAATAATAATAATAATAATAATAATAATAATAATAATAATAATAATAATAATAATAATAATAATAATAATAATTATAATAAAATTTAGTACTTTTATCGTCATTTGTTTACAAATGTTAAATTTATTACTATATGTAATGCCGTGTGTGAATCATGTTCGGTATTAGGACAATGGGCATGAAAAGGCTACAGTCCGATTCTTGCTAACTCCTAATTTTCTGAGAATTTTGCATGTGAAATTCTTGATTATTAAAACCTAATTTATAACCTAAACTGAATGAAGATTTTAAACATATAAATGAAGTGGTTTCATTTTTCTAATATAATCTAGTAACTCAAAAATTTCGAAATAAAACAAATAAATGCACAAAAAAATTTTTCTCTATATAATTACTACTTTAAAATAATACAATAATTAATAAAAATCTTTTATCCATTTCATCAATGATATATATTTCATTTTCAATTTCCTTTATCTACAATTACTTACTCATTATAAATCAAATATTTTGTTTTATTAGGCTCGAATTTTCAGTAAAACATTCATTCCTTTTGCATTCTTTAACTATCTTTTGTTTATTTTTAAATTGAAAATTTCTATGCCAATTTTTAGTAAGATAAATATCAAAAAAAAATATGATAAATTAATTTACAATTTTATCCCAGCAGCTTTACAAAAAGATTGATTAAATTTTTTTTTGGTTAATAAAAGAACACTAAATTCTAAGCTCGCATGGATTTATTAGGAGATCTGAGAAAAGTAATCTTTCATCGTTTAACAATAGTTACCAATTTATAAAGCTTTGTAGAGTCATTGAAATATTGTCTTTTAATGACTACCATTCACTAATCTCAAGCTTGGGTTGGATTAAGTAAATATGAAACCACGTTCCTACCAAATAGTCCATTAGTAGGCAATTTCAGTTTTTCCCCCCGGGACATTTTTATGGAATTTTGTTATCCTGAATTTACTTTTTATAGCAAATCGATTATCGCTATTGGAATTAAAATGCTATCTATATTGAATTTATTCACGGTTGGGCTGATAATGAGACAAATCAGACTTGGAAGAAAATTATTTACATTAGAATTATTTCTGGCAAATTTTGTTTTAATTAATATTTCCCTCATCGATTTGTTTTAATTTCTACTCCGAGAATTCATTTTTCGTAAATGAATTTCATTTTAATTTTTATCCCATCAAATTGAACTATGACTTTTACTATGTTGAGATTATGTCTAAATTTAAGTGTAATTTAATATTTTGTTTTACCACGCTTTACTACTGCAATTTANCGAATTCATAATAATCAGAATAATAATCATCACACATAATCATTTTATTTTTATATACATGTTCATATCGACATCGAGCGGCTTCCATTTGTGCACGCCATACTTGAGATCGATAATCAGGGATCATAGCAGTCATAACACCTCCAGTACTTTCAGTAATATTAAACAATCTCGTAGCTGAACTCTTCTCAATCATTTTATTTGGAACCTGTCCTTGTGTAGCTACACATAAATTTGATCTCATATTATTCCTTTCTGAACACAAAACAATATCGATTCGGCCATTTTGATCTTGAGCACATTTCAACAAATTTGTTTGATCCATATTCAAATCACCAGGTACAGATTGAACTAATTGTCGGTCTCGAGATAATGTGATTAGAGAGAATCCATTATCCAGAACTTTAAGCGATTTGCTAGATCTGATAACATCGTCTTTACAAATAGTTTCTATTTCCATTTTGCTGCGGGTTCTATTCAACCTTGCCATTAAATCATCGAGATCCATCAATTCCCCGTTATATTTAAATCCATAATTTGTAACTTTGTTACTTTCCATAAATTCCAACCAAAATCGACGAGAACTCCTTCAACAAACTTCCATTCGAAATCGATAAATCTAAAACTCAAAATTACATTCAACCCAATTCAAAAAAATTGAAAAAACTACCTCTTGCTCGCGTCTGTGTGCGCACACAGCCAAAAACAGAAAAGAAAAGCGCACACAGACGCGAGATCAGATTAAAATTTTCACCCTCTCAATTTTACGCGTCTGTGTGCGCACACAACCAAAACAAAGAAAAAAGCGCACACAGACGCGAGACAACTAATAATTAACCATCCTCCCCCCCTTGACACCTTAGTGTCAATCTCAAATCCCCATCAGCTTCTCCTTCTTTTATACTCAAACATAATTTTGAAGATACATTCCCGTGTCAGTTTATCCCTTTTCCCCTTCATTTCTTGCACTTCCCTCGCCATTTTATCCCTTTTCCCCTTCATTTTCTGCATTTCCCTCGCCATTTTATCCCTTCCCCCTTCATTTCTTGCACTTCCCTCGCCGTTTTATCCCTTCTCCCCTTCATTTTCTGCATTTTCCTCGCCATTTTTATCCCTTCTCCCCTTCATTTTCTGCATTTCCCTCGCCATTTTATCCCTTCTCCCCTTCATTTCCTGCATTATGGCTCAATCTCCAGTAACCCTCACAAACCAATCTCCAATAACCCTCACACACCCATCTCCAATAACCCTCACAAACCCATCTCCAATAACCCTCACAAACCCATCTCCAATAACCCTCACAAACCCATCTCCAATAACCCTCACAAACCCATCTCCAATAACCCTCACAAACCCATCTCCAATAACCCTCACAAACCCATCTCCAATAACCCTCACAAACCCATCTCCAATAACCCTCACAAACCCATCTTTGTATTATATAAGCCGCCGCGCCACGCACCTTTTTTGAAAGATCATTGTGGATTCTCCATCCACCATCGCTATACTCGGCCAAGCAGCTGTCCATGTTCAGTTTGTTTAGGTGTAATCTCTCCATTATTCTTTCTCCCTTTTTCGCCAATTCAATATTCCACCCTTTTCCCTGTTGCCTTTCATTTAGTGACCAGTTTTTCACTTAATGTTTTTATAAGCATTTTACAAAGTCGTTCTTTGATTGCTTCGTGTTTCGATTCCCCAATCGACCCCTTGTCTTTCATGTTCATCTTTAGAGGCGTTCGCGGCACCATTAGAGGCGTGCAAGCGAGTTCCAGTGATCCTTGATGTTTGAAACTGTTCGATGATTCGTTCAATTTTTCCAAAACTTCTTTGGCCCCTTGATCATTATCACGTACAGTTTCCCATGATTTCCCATATACCCTACTGGTCTCCTTGTTTGGCCTCTCCCCTTTGGAGTCTTCTGCCCCTTTTACATTATCACGTTCTTCTTTTAATCGATTAACTTCCCCTTCGTCGTCCTGCATATCATTAACCGCCGCCTCGGGCGTTAAATCCTCTGATTCTGGTTTGTCTTTTTCCCAATTACTCATCACTTCCGTTGTCTTCGGTTCTACAATTTTATCGTCAGATAATTTTATGATCTCACCAGCCCGGCAAGCCTCATCTTGCTTTTCCCCCGTATTCATTTTTCCTTGAACATTTTGTGTGATTGTCATAACGTTAACTAATTCGTTAGTTCTTCCAGAATTGAATATTTGACCATCTAAATGACTCTGAGCTCCTTGCTCTTCATTAGATGCCTTACTCCTGTCGAGTGGCGTGTCCTCAATTCCTCGAGATGCCCGTAACTCGTCATTGAACATTTCAGTTACCGCAAAATAACTCTGACCCGTCCTCATTGATGCGTTTTCATTTAGTAATTCGTTGTGTCTCTGCTTACATCCGGTAACCTTGCAGAAAGATTCTTTTACGACATTCCTTGGCCATGTGATTTCTTTTGAAGCAATTCCTGCACAGTTTCTTTTCTTCGATGACTCTCTTCCTTTCTGAAATTGTGAGTTGCTTAAACTTGTCACATTGGTCTAGGTAATGTTGACCACCACATTGTACACACTCTGATCTATAGCCGTTAGAGTTATTCACCTGTGTGACCGTTCCCCTTTTAACTCTGCCATCTGGTTGCCCCGTAAAATGCGTCCAACCTCCTGGATTGAAGCTTTCTCTTTCTCTAGACACACCTTCTACTCTTGACACATCATAAGCCCTGGTGCATGGTTGAGTCCCATACACAACCTCGTTAGTGGACCTTAGGATCTCCGCTTCTTGTTGTATCCATCTTCTCAAATCCTCTATCGTCTCCCGCAATTCCTTTTCTATTTTCTCTTCTTCCATTTATACACAAGATCCGTTGTTAACTTGCCCAAACACTTTTGAAACAGATATCCAGTCTTTAACTCGGATTCTTTCCCAGTGGATTTAAATCGCACGGTGACTGTTTCTAATAATCCAACAAATAAGTCAAGATCCTTCAAATCTCCTTCTCGAATTGGCCTGAACTGGTCCATCTCCTCTAACATTGATAAATATATCCTTTCATCTCCACCATATCGCCTATCCAACTTCTCTTTTGCCATTTGATAAGCCTCTGCCGAATATCCAAGATTTTCAATTAACTTTAATGGCTCTCCGTGAAGGTACTTGTGCAGGTGAAACATCTTTTCAACCTCATCACCTTCCGCTTCGTCAACACATGCAGTAAAAGCTGCTTTCCATGGTTCGTACTCTTTCATCTTGCCTTCAAAAACAGGGATTGTAATTTTTCTGTAGACTTTCCAGTTTTCTTTTATGCACGGAATTATTCTTCTTGATTGTATCATCATTCCCCTTTTCCTTCTTTTCCATAAAAGATTGATTTGCTTTTCTTTCCATCAATGCCCCAATTATTTGATGTTTTTCCTCGATCTCCTGCAGGTCTTTATCTAAGATTGCAGTGATGTCCAATCTATGCAATTTTTCACTGATCATTCTTAGATCTCTTAATTCTTCATCTAGACTCTCCTTTAGATCTTCATATTCTTCCAACCATTTGCTAACATCCTTACCCTTTATATCATTCAGAATCTTATTTCTCAATCTCGTTAATTTTCCTTTTTTCATTCTCTTTTTTCCACAATTCTTCTTCTAAAATCTCTTCGTCATTGCCCCCGCACAGCCTGAGTGACAAATGAAGTGTCGACCCTACTTGTATCCTATAATCATTCAATCTTCTTTTATTTTCTAACTGCTTTCCTGCGTATACTAACGTTTGATAATTTTTCCGGAATTCCTTCTTTGTCCTGGATTTTTCCTTTTATCTTTTCAATTGTGTCCCTTCCATTTAACGTCCAGAGTAATTGTCCTTACCAGTAAGAGTTTTGACAAATATTTGACTTTCCCCTCGCAACTCAAAACCCATTACCCCGCTCGCCCTCACCCTTGACTCGGCTCTGTTCTTTACCCTGTTCCCCTGGCTTCCCCCTTTAAAAGAGTGCTGGGGCCCATAGCAGCACTTTCCCACGCTCGATAGGGAAGGGAGGATGTTTAATTTTACAGAAATATTAGTTGTTTATTACATTTTTTATCATAATACATAAATACAAAAAATACATTTTACAATCATCAATTACCTTGTTCCGGCTGGCTAGCCGGAACCACGCTCTGCTACCATGTTCATTCGCGAATTCATAATAATCAGAATAATAATCATCACACATAATCATTTTATTTTTATATACATGTTCATATCGACATCGAGCGGCTTCCATTTGTGCACGCCATACTTGAGATCGATAATCAGGGATCATAGCAGTCATAACACCTCCAGTACTTTCAGTAATATTAAACAATCTCGTAGCTGAACTCTTCTCAATCATTTTATTTGGAACCTGTCCTTGTGTAGCTACACATAAATTTGATCTCATATTATTCCTTTCTGAACACAAAACAATATCGATTCGGCCATTTTGATCTTGAGCACATTTCAACAAATTTGTTTGATCCATATTCAAATCACCAGGTACAGATTGAACTAATTGTCGGTCTCGAGATAATGTGATTAGAGAGAATCCATTATCCAGAACTTTAAGCGATTTGCTAGATCTGATAACATCGTCTTTACAAATAGTTTCTATTTCCATTTTGCTGCGGGTTCTATTCAACCTTGCCATTAAATCATCGAGATCCATCAATTCCCCGTTATATTTAAATCCATAATTTGTAACTTTGTTACTTTCCATAAATTCCAACCAAAATCGACGAGAACTCCTTCAACAAACTTCCATTCGAAATCGATAAATCTAAAACTCAAAATTACATTCAACCCAATTCAAAAAAATTGAAAAAAACTACCTCTTGCTCGCGTCTGTGTGCGCACACAGCCAAAAACAGAAAAGAAAAGCGCACACAGACGCGAGATCAGATTAAAATTTTCACCCTCTCAATTTTACGCGTCTGTGTGCGCACACAACCAAAACAAAGAAAAAAGCGCACACAGACGCGAGACAACTAATAATTAACCAATTATTATTATTATTATTATTATTATTATTATTATTATTATTTTTATTATTTTTATTATTATTATTATTATTATTATAGCCAAAAGTTGTGCATGGGCTTACGAAACAATTAGAATTAAGGGTATGATGTTTTCGGAACGGAAAAGCGTAATAATTACTATTAAACCAAGAATTCTGGAATATCCAATATCCAATAAATAGAATACACCCAAACCTCATATAACACGGTAATATGGTTTCACAAAATCGCCGTGTTATACAAATCCGTGTTATACGAGGTTTGAAGTTTATACAAAATCAGGGTTTGCGTTCCAAGGAATAATCTAAATTAGTTAATACTCTTTATTTCTTAAATAAACAATCAAAAAAAATATACATTTTCATTTTTATCGTAAAAAACTTTAACATGTAACATATAATAAATCTTTCATTCATCGTCATTATCACTTAAAATTCTATACTTTTGACTCTTTCGAAATCGGTTGTAAGTTTTCATCATCGGAGGACTCTTTACTATTTTTGGATTTGACCATTAAAAATTCTTTAATAAGCGATTGTCTACTTTTAACATATAAATCTTTACGTATTTCGTTATAAGAGGCCAAAATCTGCTGTAATTCCCTCTCGAACTTTAAAGTTCTTTCCAATATAGGATCATTATCTATAAAAAAATGTTCTAATTTATCATCCAATCTCAAGCCGTCATTTATTGTTTTTAATGTAAACATTTAGCTACTTCGTTGCAATTGCTTTCTGAGTCATTAACTAGGGTAGTTTCATTCAATATTTTGACTTATTCTTCTTCGTTCAAAGTACGATCTTCCAACATTTATCCGATATCTTGAATATCCATATCATGAAATTCTCTTCACTAATACCACGACAAATGCTAATTATTCTTTGGTATTCATCTTCTATTGGTGGTACAACATTTTCTTCAGGGACTACTTCTGGTCACAGTTCAGCAAGCATTTAAGGTCGATTGATTTATTTCTTTAATGGATACAGAGACCTTATAGATAGAATTTCAGATTGAAAATTTTTTCCAAGCTTGTTTAACTATTAAATTCTCATCTTGATCGATGTCATCTAATATTTTTTCGAATGTTCTACGAATATAATACGCTTTAAATGTTGAAATTATTCCTTGGTCCAAACGCGGGATAAAAATTTGGTTGTAAAAATAATATTTCAACATTAGGATGTTTTAAATCGAGAGGATATCCTTGTACATTGTCCTGTATCAATAATATATTAAAATCAAGATTCCTTTTTCTCATATAAGCTTTTGCATCAGGTATAAAATATTTGTAAAAACAATCTTTAAAAATAATACTTGTGGTCCAAGTCTTTTTATTGGGTCTCCAAAAAACATGTAAATTCGTTTTGTCATAACCTTTCAGTGCTCAAGAGTTTATAAATAATGACTTCCTTATGAACTCTTTTGAAGCATTCGAACATATTCTTTCTTTCACCACCTTGAATCCCTTCGCATGTTTTTCGTATTTCGATATGTAGGTTCGATTAGGCATCCTTTTCGGATACAATCCCATTTCGTTCGCATTAAATATCTGCTCTGTTGTATCGCCCATATTTTTTATAATTTCAGCGAAATTTGAAATAAATCTTTTGGTAGATTCTATGTCAGCCGGCGCAATTTCATTTTTTTATATTATAAAGTAAGAATCACTTCTTCAAATTTTCAAACTATCCTCTACTAGCAGCAAAATCGAGAAATGATTGTTGATATTCAGATAGCGATTGTTCCGTTCCTTTTAAAATATCATAAATATTTTGTGCCTTCTTTTGAATAAGAGCTTTTCCCATTTCTTCTATTATTACTGAGTTTACACGCGCAGTATATTCGTACTGATAGAAGACTTTACCAAATCGTTCTAATTGTTGCTTCATTTTAATTGAAAGTTTAACAATAGACGATGACCTCTTACCTTTTTTGAGACAATCTAGAATATTAATTTTTTCTACACTAGAAATAAACGTTTTCTTTCTTTTTATTTTATCTGTAACTTTCGACATTTGGGAGTTTTAATATTTTTCTATCTGTAAATTTGTATAATGATATAAAAAAATACGATTAAATGTACGAAAATATCAATTAGTAATACGTGTTATGTATATACATACGTACAAACAATAAGCAAGAAAAATCCACGGATTACGAAGTAATAATCACCGCACCGTTCGATTTCCCAAGCGCAACTGACACGTCCAGTATGATTTGTCATAGCGCGATCCATGTGCGTATAAATCAAATATGTTAATTAATTTTTAATTGCTTTATTCTGAAACCGTGTTATATAAAACCTGTTGTACAAAAATATGACACAATTCATCAACTGTGTTATACGAGGCTTTGGTGTTTTTCAAATAATTAATTTAAAAAAATTCCAAGTCTTTTATTACAAAAATGTTAATAGCAGAGAACCAATTAACCGTGTAATTCGAATTTGTTATATTATAAAACAAAAAGAAAGGTAAGGTAAATCGAGTTAATAATATTATAAGAACTTTTTCCAATTTTCACCACTGATTTCTTTTCAATTGACATTGTGCATTTATTTAATACATTTAAATCAGTGGTTCTTAACCTGTGGTCCGCGAACGGGTTCCAAGTGGTCCGCGGCACTATTTACAAAAAATCGTAAACCATTTTTTATGTTATCTTGATATTGTAACTAATATATGTTTTGTAGCATCAAAATTCTAACATTTTACTCGTTGCTATGATAATATTCTGTTTTTGCATTGATTCGAAGTTTTTATTGTTGCTATAATAAAGTTAAATTTAGTTGAAGTTTTTTTCTTTTAACTTGCGGGTGTTATTTAATTCTGTCAATTTCAGGGGTCCGTCGGTACCAATTATATATTTATGGGGTCCATAAGTTCGAAAAGGTTAAGAACCACTGATTTAAATAATGTGCATTTACATAATGAATTTATTAAAAAAATTTATTCATACGGTTTTCCGTATATTTATCAAAAATAATTATGCCGAAACTTTTCAAAGAGTGTTGGGTATTTAATATAATTTTTTTTATATGTAATGCTCATTTTGTTTTTCTATGTAATGCAAATAATATAACACAAATCGAGTTTTAAAATAAAATCATTTAGGAATTAAAAGTTAAAGATTAAATTTAAAACATAGAAAAAATTTCACAATTACAATTATATATACAGTGGGTAAAACTTAATTAAGCTCATCTATGCAAAAACATGTTAAATTTCAATTGCATGATTATTTTTTGTTTAAGCTGATCAATTTAACACCTTGCAAGCATGGGAAAAAGCATGACATTAAAAACATGTTAATAAATCAAGGGGAATATATCGGGGATGTTTCCGTGTCTGTTGGAGCTATTATGAATGCATATAAGGTAATATCGTGATATGATTTATTATATTCATTGTTTTGGATATATTAGATAAGAATGGTTACTATTTTTATTGCAGGAATACAATGAGAATGGAACAGGGAAAAATGTAAAGGCCATTCAAACCTGAAAGAGCAAGACCTTCTTAATTTGAAGTTGGGTGTTTGATGTCAACTCTTCAACAAATTAGAATGTTTGTGATGGAACATAGCAGTGTTCCAGTGACTCGAATGACCATAGGAAATTACTTAGGGAGGATAAACACTAAATGTAGGGCGGGTAATTGATACGGTGTTGACACACTTCCAAAAAATCAGACGAATATTGTGGGCAAAGAGTCTAGTCAACTTCAAAAAGTGTTCCGGAAAGATGGATAGGAGAATCTACCACAGCATATTCTACCTACAGTAAAACATTGTCCATCAGTTACTGTTTGTGAGTGCTTTAATGAAAAAGTTGTGTGGCAGCTCCGAAATCTCACTCGTAATGCAAGTATGAATTCCGAGTGGTATATCAATTTTTTAGAAAATGAAGTGAAAGGCAGGTTACTGACTCATTTCACTCACTTCAAAAGTGTCATTTTCAAAATAACGGAGCACCTTGCCACCGTTCTAAGGTGGTTGTGAAAAGACGACAAGATTTTGGTATTACATCATTGAAATAACCTTGGAAGTTTCCAGAATGGAACCTAATTGATAATATGTAGCATTATATAAAGATACTAGTCAGATCGATGGATCCCAAAACTATTCCAGAGTTAAAAAAAGCAATATCACATGTCTGGCATAACCAGATCTCTCCTGAATATTGTCAGGCTCTCGGCACCGTAATACCCAGAAGACTCAGAAATGTCATTCAAAACTATGGATTTGCAACTAAATACTAACAACACTTTTTCAGGCTCTAATAAACGTCTAACTTCATTATACCGCATTTACGCTCATTGTTTTTATATTAAACGACTTAAAACCAACATTTTCGAGTTTTCACATGGGTGTGCTTAATTCAGTTATACGCACTGTAGTTAAATATAAACATTGGAATTTTATAAAGATTACTTTTAAATATAAATTTGACATATTTGACATACCTGATATTTTGGATTGGCTTTTTACTTATATTTACTTTATATCTAAATCAACGCCATTATTTTGTGATTGTTGTAATCAATTTAAATTTACCTTAAAAATTTACAAATTAACCCTACACTGCATGACTTTTTGTCTAAGTACTTTGTACACTTTCACTTAAACTGTAAGACGTTTTAAAAATTGATTTGGTAAACAAAAACTATTGAGAATTACATTACGGTTTTTTTGTATTATATTGCAAAGATAGCCAATACAATGTAATATGAGAGAACATTTACGAGAACAAGAGCGAGACAGTTTTTATTCTAATAAGGATAATTTATGTATCACCAGTGATACAATATGCAGTGTAGGGTTAATAAAATTTTGTAATTTGTTTATTAAATCTATAATATCTAAAGATTTTATCCCACCTGATGAAAAGAAAGCTATAGAAATATTATAACAAATTTTAAATATTCAATTTACAAATTAAAAAAAAATAATATAATTAATTAATAATAATATATTCTATTAGACCACAAAAACCACGTACATTGCATTCTTATTGCAGACTCAATTTGGAAATGGTGTATCGATCAAAAATTGGATCTTTCCTGAAGTGTTCATTTTAAAAAATGACATAATTAACATGAAAAGTCATCTGGTTTAATTGTTCATAAATCGCAGTAACTAAAAACTTAACCTACACCAATAAAATTAATTCTCCAAAAGAATAAATACAGTAATTTAAATTAATTTTTATTAGCTGCAAAATGTGGTCTTAGTTTCTTCCTGATAAATAAGAATTTTTTAATTAATTTTTACGTGACACTCTGATTTAAACTTATTTGTTAAATCTTTGTTTATAAAATAATTTCAATGAAGAATAAAAATTTCTTACGGAACACCAAAAGCGAATTAGTGGTATACCAATTCACAAAGGTTGTAAAAGAATAAAAATAAGGCAGTGACTTCTAGAAGTCATTTACCATATTGTTATACCATACAATGCACCGAGGAGGTTCAAAATAATAAAATGAAATAACTATTAAAATTTTCGGTAAAACAATTGAATATGAAAATGAATGTTGCTGCATGCATTTGAGAAGCACGATGAAGAAGTTTAAAAAATTAGAAAAAATAGCTGAAAAAATATTATATGAACATAGACACAATCATGATATTGATTTAAAGGTTAAAACTCCACTCGAATCTCACTTATACGATGTATGTTGACAGATGTACAAGTTGCTTGCTTATTGTATATTTAAGATGGAAATGATGTAAACACTATCGTAATTTTTTAATTTTTATGTTAGGTTTTGAATTCATCCTGAAGTATTTTACAAGGTATGGTCGCAATAGGATTAATTCAAATACAGCTTATCTTACCAAAGAGTACACTAATTACTCTAACAGAATTCTACATATTTATGAACCGTACTTTTAATGAAATCCTTTATGTAAACGCTTACTTTTAGATACCATCATTTAATTTACTTGAGTCTCTTAAGATATTTTATTTCAAACTAAAATTTTCAAATACTGCTCGATTTTTATTTACTCGATTTCAATTAGAATTTGAAGTTTTCAAACACAATTTCATAAACATTAAATTTATTTAAATTCTTACTTTTGTTCACGAAAACAACTTTCAAAATAATCCCACAATTTTCAAAATATTTTATTATTAAAGCAATTTTTCGAATAAAAGTTGAAGAATTCAATAATAAATTTAGTAGAGATAATTATTTTAAAGATAAATCCATTTCTATATTCATTTCACACACAATATTGTGTAATTTGTGACTTGTTGAAATAAAACGTTCATGTTGTGTTATTATTCTTAAAGTTTAATGAGGAAACCATTATAAATAAATTCCAAAATTTTTGTCAACACATGTAGTCAAGTTCCAAAATATTGTAGTCTAATTTCCTGCGGACGCAGTAACTGTTCATGAATGTGATAAAGTTAAATGTTGCAACTTAATTTGAAATCATCCAATGTAACTTATAATGTACACTGGGAATGACGCGCACCAAGAACTTTAGTCGGCGCCCCTATTTCTTATTCATTACAAAATATCCCTTTATATAAACATAACTGTAAGTAAAACATTATAAAAATATTTCTCAATAATTAAACATTTATAAATTTTTTTCAAAAGTTGTAATTTATTTTAACAAATTTTGTAATCCTTAGTGAAATGTTTACAATATCGTAAATTTAGTAAAATAACTTATATTACATTAAAATAAAATTCAATTTGTAGTTTTATAAAGTGTTTATAAATGAAAATATTTTATAAATTCAATAAATATTAATTTTCAAAAATCCTAAATACACTTTGTTTGACTGGACTAAATATATATAGTTAAAGGTCCAATAAATTGTAGATATTCGAAAAATCTCAATTTTACATAAATTAATATTTTATAAATTTATAAATTTCATTCTAAAAAACTAATTTCTTGTTAACTATTAAGTTTTACAGCTTAGAAAGAATGCCAACATTTTACACAAAAACCATTTCAGCAATATTAGAACCTGTTGCTCAACAAGTAAAATATCTTATTTTTCTGATTATTATTATTGAATATTTTAGGTGTCGTTGTTAGTTGTATTGCATGAAGAAGTCGAAGCCGGCGTTATTATACCTGATCTAAAAACACCAATAAGTGTCGTTAAATCAGCTGTTTTAAATCTAACACAAGTACAACTGGATTTTGTTGCCTTTTATTTTTATTCGGTAATTTGAAGATTGGATCACAGACTTATCAATCATCTAAAGATGAAGTTCTAAAGCGAGACATGCCGCCAGCATTAAAGAGAGTTGAAGAAGCTTCAGAAGATCTTGAAGAGGCTGCGAATATATTAGCCAAGGATAAATCTAGTTTTTTGGCACGGAAAAAATTAATTGACGGTTCAAGAGGTAATTAATAAATTTTCTTTTCATTATTTTCGAAAAAATATTAATTTTTAATTAACCAATTAAATTAAAAATTTAATTAATTTTGGATTTTTTATTATAATAAATATAATAATAATTTTTGAGGTTTATAATCAAAATATATTATATTTATACCACTATTGAAACAACACCATTATCCTATTAGTCTTCAGTAAACATGAGATCATTAAGATTGGTCTGTGAAGCTGCAGGTACATTAAATGCTTACTGATCAATTAAGTTCTACATTTGAATTATTGGTACTCTATCAAAGAAAAATGTTTACAGAAATTTAGAAAACGTTAAATTTTTCACTTTCCTCCCAGTTTAGAAACTACTGGCTTAATTCATATTATTGATAGCTACACACATCGAAAATTGAGGACATAGTGACTTGGTTAGATAATTGATTTATTATTAGAGAGCATTATTGCTAACAATTATACTTTTATTATTATTATTATTATTATTATTATTATTATTATTATTATTATTATTATTATTATATTATTATTATTATTATTATTATTATTATTATTATTATTATTATTATTATTATTATTATTATTGTTGTTGTTGTTGTTGTTGTGTTTTTGGGTATCTATTTATTTTTTGGTAGGACTTGGCTTTACACTGCCTACATATGTTCCTTTGATCAACATAACTCAGAACTCAACAAATAACAATGCTTATTTCACATTACAAAAAGGCCACAATCAATCGATATACATTGGCTAAATTTGTGTAAGTTTACCAAACTTCTCAAGAGAAATTTAAAACGAGTATAACAAATATTTTTCTCTAACACAATAGTTATAATTATTTGATTTAAATATAATTCCTTATATGATTTCTAATCTCTGATTAGGTCTTCTCTATATCTTTTTACTTGGTATTATAAGAACTTATTTTCAAATTTCACCACTGATTTATTTTCGATTGACATTTTCGATTATATTTAATAAAAAGCTTGACTATGAATCAGTAAATATATCGATGTTTTTTGGATATTCACAAATTTTCGGCACTGCCTTTTTCAAGTGACAATTTACTTGGTACTATGTAAAGTTCCTGGCACTGGTCTAATTGCTGTCTCTGCTTTTATACTATTGATATGGAATGTAATTATTAGCTAAATACCAAAAATCACCATTATTTATTCAATGATATTGAATTATTAGAGCGTTATTTACTGATCCAAATTAATCAATCATTTCTCAACAGTGGTTGTTGAGCTTCAGAAAAATCTTATTAATCTCAACATGATCGAAATTTTTTTTTAATAATTCATTAATTATTCTTGATTCGCCTTTAATATATTAATTGCTACCCTCCCATATTCTCTCCTACAAAATATTGATTTTTTATTTTAATTAATTTTATTAATTTTAATTTTATTTAAATTTTTAAGCTCTTTTATATTTATTTGTGCATTTTTACAATCCAAACATTATTATTATTATTATTATTATTATTATTATTATTATTATTATTATTATTATTATTATTATTATTATTATTATTATTATTATTATTATTATTATTATTATTATTATTATTATTATTATTATTATTATTATTATTATTATTATTATTATTATTATTATTATTATTATTGTTATTATTATTACTGCTATTATAAATAATTAATTTATAAATTAGGTATTTTGCAAGGTACATCAACGGTGCTTGTTGTATATGACATGTCGGAAGTGCGAAAAATAATCAACATATGCAATAAAGTAAAAATGTTTATGAATTTTGTTGAGACAGTTAATGTTATGGATCAATTGGCAGCCTTTATCAAGGTGACTTATTATTATTATTATTATTATTATTATTATTATTATTATTATTATTATTATTATTATTATTATTATTATTATTATTATTATTATTATTATTATTATTATTATTATTATTATTATTATTATTATTATTATTAATTTAACGAATAAATTAAATAATCAATCTATTGAGCAAAACTCTTTTGCAAAGAAAGAGACCAATCAATTTTCGCCAATATATTCTAATTCAATTAAATAAATAATTAATTATATTGTTCATTATTCCGGCATAATTCATCTGGTAAAATTGAAAATTTGCTGATAATAGAATTTGATGAAAAATTCTGATGAGATTTTCTAATTGTATTTCAGTTTTCTGGGTCGAATCGAATTGCCGTAGAATCCATAAGCTGATTGGTGACAATTGGATCCATTTTACCATATAATACAGTTTTAGATTGACTAAATTATAAGTGGATCATGTTCAATTTTCATTGATTTTTATTCCATTGATTTGTAACAATTATTTCTATGACAGTGTATTATTTCTTATAATTTGTGTTCTTAGTTCAATTGACAAATGTATTAGATCTATGATTCCTATTCATATAATGCATACAGGCCGATATTTATACTAGTACTGGATTCAGTAAATATTAATCACTGTTTATAAATTTTCTCCCCGGAGTGATTGTTTGTACGTGAGTACCATTATTATGTAAAGTTATAGAATTAAATACAATTTCAATTGAAAAGAAATCAGTGGTGAAAATTGAAAAAAGTTCTTATAATATTAAATAAATATGAATGCAAAATTAATTCTACAAATCAATATTTTTCGGAGAAAAAATAATCAAATAGTAAATGAATATAGTAATGAAGGAATCCACATGACAGGTTAATCGAGACAATATAAACTCATTAATTAATTAAAATTTGTTGATGGCATCAATCATATAATTTGTAAAAAACAAAACCGAATGAGTTTAGAGATAGCAGAATATTAGAAAACTTTATATTTTGAAAAGGAAATGAATGCTATCACAACTGACTTGCTCAAATTTTCTATTTACGGTCAAAAAGAGTTGTTTGTTTCAAGAAAAAGTTTACTATCAACAAACTTAGTCGAATATTTATTAATCGAGTTTGTATCGAGATTAATTGTAAAATTTGGTTTATCTTTACTGAAAATAGAATTTAGTATTTGCTGACTATTTTAGTGATATAAATGGCGGAGTTTGATAGGTGTATTAATCTTACTCAATCTAACACATATGTCCATCAGTGAACCCTAGTGCAACGGGACGGACTGGAAAGTCACGGACCACTAACTTAAAGAACGAGCGATAACAAGAGCATTGTTCCGAAAATTGTCTGCCGCGGCACTTTGGTGTACCATTGTAAAATGTACGAAATCTATTCTCAAATAGCATTTCTCTTAGCCACGTACCGATAAAAGAGCAGGAAGAATTCATGAAGCTAAAAACTAATTGGACATTTAAACTAAAATTTAAAACGAAGAATTGAGTGTAGCCTCGAAATTTTATTTGCCTCTACTCAGTTAAAAAGGCTTACGTTTCTCATTATACATCTTTTCATATTATATTGATTTTAATAATAAATAAATATTAAATAAACATTGGTTTTTTCTTTGTTGAACCTCTAACATTTCTCGATTTGGTAGGTGTGGTGTACCTTTTACACAGAAAGTTTGCGGATCACTACTCTAGTAGATTCATAGATTATAAGCTGAAATGTTTATATGTTGATTATCTATAATTTTATCAATAATTATATTTCAATTTCCCGGAATAATTGAGATTCCGTTGCATTTTGATTAACATTTACCAATTTTGTCATTCAGTTGAAAGATGATTTAATTTTTGAAAACATATTTTGATTTCTAATTTCCAAAATAATCATGAAATTTATTCGGTAATATTGGTTTAGTTAATTTTCACAACAGCAATTTCACTGGCTATACAAACAGAATAAAATTTATTTATCAGTTGCTGGAAAAATGACGTAAAAATCTATTTGCTAAGTTAATAATTTAACTAATTAAAATGATATTTTATTAATCATTGTCAAATTTATTATTTGAATCAATAATCATTTTTGGAATCTCTAAAATTCGATTGATTTGTCTAAATTTATTGGCATGTGTTTGTGTGTATTGATTAGTTCTGGGGTTTTTTTCAGAATCTCACTCCTCAATTGACTTCGATGACTAAGTTGACGTGCAATCGAGCTGAAGAATTGACAGTGAAAGCCCACGCAGACATATTAATACAATCGATAGATCAGATCAAAAACTACACCCCGTTATTGTTGTCATCAATAAAAGTATTGATAATCAACAATGAAAATCAAAGTAAGTTTATGGGATTTATAAAAAAAATCTGTAATATTTATCAACTCCCTTATGCAATCAAACAGTCGTATTTTATTATTTTTTTAATCCACAAGTTTAGATTCACCAAATGATAACAGATTTCACAAATTACTCACCAATTTGACAAATTTATGCTTCGAAATTCATCTAATTTTCGTTTTACAATTTGGGATTTTGCAACTTTTTATCGGCATTATTGGAATTTAGTAGAATTGATTTCTGGAAATGTCTCTTGTAGCATTGTTGACTAATTAAATTCACTAATTAATTTAATTAATAATTTTCAATTTAATTTTTGTTTTATTAATTAAAAATAAATTTTCACTAAACTCTTCATAAATATAGAATTAATTATGATTTATTATATCAATTGCCTATATGTTTTCCGGGAAATTATTTTGTATAACATCCAAATTTTTAGAATTATTTTAAAATTAGACCTAAAATATTGTTGTATTTAGTAGTTTTAGTAATTTAATCATTAATAAAAACTGAATTTAAATAGATTTTTGAATAGAAAAATAAAATTACAATTTTTAGAAATAAAATATTTAAATTAGCAATTAGTATACGGTAATATAAACACAAGCAAATCATTCCTTATAATAATCAATCTCCAGTCGATAGTGATCAAAAACGCGAGTACGGCGATGACGAGTAGTTATTTCTTTGCAAATGGCATTATACCCTTGACATTGAAATTGATAAACAAAATCCGAATACGGTCTAATCAGGATTTGAAATTCACTAATAAACATATTACAACACAACTCAGAGGCAATCTCATAATATAGAATACACACCCGCAAACAAACCTAGGTAGTTACATGGCATAAAACCAATTCAATTATTTAATTACTTTAATTACGTTTGTTTTGGAATACTGATGAAATAGTGATTTTCGAATCAAAATATCTAAACAAGTCATTGGTCTTCCCAGTAATGAAAAAGAATTAAAATATTTGCAAAGAAATTTTCACATAACATTGAAAATATCAAAGGATTGCATAGATCACTGGAAAAATTTCAGAAAAGAAATAAAATAAATATCAAGAAAAATATTCGGAGAATCGAAAACTAAGGAAGTGGCATTGCTATTTTATAGTAGTATTTTAGAATATACATGTTATGATGAAACTGGTTTATTTTGGGAAGAAATGTTAAGTCAGACATACGTAGGAAAAGGAAAACAGTTGGAGAGAAATAATAAAGAGTTAGCTTGTTATTTTAAATTAGTAAATTGAGAATCAAAAAATTGCCTATTCTCATCACAGGCAAGAGGAAATGAATGAGACCGTTTAAAAAAGTTGATTATTATTAATTATTAATTAAATGTTGTCCTTTATAGAAAAGTTTCTGTGTATATAATTTATAATTTATTCGTTTTAGTTATATTTAAATTTTAGGATAATTATAAATTTTTTTCGATTTTTTTTCATTCGGTTTGACAGTGTTGAAATAGATATTAACGTAACTGTTAGAATATTGAAGAATTTTGGCCAATGGGAAATATTTGTTTACATTTTTTGATTGTTTAGTTTATAAAATTATGGCCCAGTATTTATAAATTTAAAAATTTTGGTTTTAGTCAGAATTTATGCAAAATATAATTCAGTAAATTATCAATTAAAAATTAATTAAAGACTTTATTTATTTAATTAAAACACTCTTTTTAATAATTTGAATTATTAGTACTGAACTATCCTTTGTCCACACTGATCTTAAATCTACTTTTCAAAAATTACTGGGACCTCTACCGACAAAATAATTGAAAACATTTGTTCAATCTATTTAATTAGGAAAAAGCCAATTTAACAGTCATGAAGCACAACCCTTATAGAGAGCCTTCTTATTATGAAAGTAATCATGGCTATTTACATTGATTATTGTAAAAAGTTTATCAACTTACGTATCAAGGAAAATCTTCCATGGAAAAATTTTTATTTTTGACAATAGTTTATTACTGGGGTTGACTCATTATTTCTTGTTTGTCTCTGTAATAAAAAATTCGATTTACTATTAATATAAATAAATTCATGATGAACTGAGAAATGTAATTATTCTGAACTAGATTTAACCTTCGATATATATTAACGAAATTTTCAGCGGAGGTTTTACTTGATACTTTTGAACTTAGAAACATTTCTGAATTGCTTTCAGAATCTTTATGTGTATGTGAGTTGAGAAAAAACTCATTTTGAATTTGATAAACATTCTCAAATAGCATTTTCATTTGTTTTATTAAATCTTATACTTATAAAAACTCATTTTATGAACCTCTCTCTAATTTAATTTTGACATTATTGAACTCCTTTAACAAATTCTTTAACTTTGACTTGACCTTATTATTGGGAATATTTTGTTTCTCAATTGAGTCTTCCAAATTTATAATCTACATCTCTACCAACGTTCACTGAGGAATAAAATTTTATAAATTGAAACTTTCTTCTTTTCTTATTTGAGGTTCTATTCTTGTACATCATCTAATTCTATTTGAGAATAAAAATCCAAAAAATCTCAATAATAATAATAATAATAATAATAATAATAATAATAATAATAATAATAATAATAATAATAATAATAATAATAATAATAATAATAATAATAATAATAATAATAATAATAATAATAAGCAATAATATATTTATTTTAAATAACTATTTCACCCAATTTTATATTTTCAAATTTTTTAAACAAAACTATTTTTTAAATATAAAATTTTCACAACAAAATAAAAATTTTAACTTCTTATTTTTTGATTCACGATTAATCCTATCTTTTAACCAGTCTTCCCAATTATATGTGCCTAAAAATATATATATAAAAACAACTATATATGATGTAATAGTTGTAATAGGAATTATTTATTATTACCGTGATTTATTTATATTATTCTTCATTGTCTTCTCGAATAATTATTTGTCGGAATTATGGTAAGTCCAATATATGTTTTGTGATTAAAAAAAAATTTCTTCTTAATCCATATATAAAATATAATTTATTATTTGGATTTTATTTAATAATTAATAATATTCATAATAGATCATTACGATCAAAGTTCGATAAATGAGTGTAAAATGAATAGAAACTATTCTGTCTTCAAGTTCTTGGAACATATTCAAGAAATAATACGAGTATTGTTACTAACTGGGGAAACTGAATCGCCTTGGTGGGAAAATGAGCACTATAACGCTATACGTCAATGCAAAACAAGAATGGATGGCAATTCAGGACTAATAGAACAATGGATTGCTAATAATTATGTAAATAAATTTATTTAAACATCATTTATTTAAAAGAAATTTTTAATTAGATTTTTAATTCATTTTTTTAATTCATTTTATTCATTTGTTTAGTATGCAAATGCTAGTCTCTATGGTGAAGCGGTAAATGACTATATCAAGCATTTAGAAACGGTTCTTAACAACTGTTCTGATACGGGTCTTCAAAATAAATTATTCGCTCAGTTGTCAGATCTAAACTTGATGTATTCAAAGATCACAGATTTTCAAAGAAAAGGAGATGTATGATTATTGTTTATCAATTTCGAATAAATAAACTTTTACGAAAAAAATGAAAAAATAACATTCGATTAAAACCCATAGGGGTTTATTTGAGATTTTCACTTTCATTTTCAAAGTTTTGGCTTTTTTCATTCCTCTCAAATAGAACCCCTAGGGGTTTTTATGGGGGGAAACGGGGTTGACCTAGAAACTGATTAAAGTAAAGAAAAAAAGTAAAAGAAAGTAATCTCGGATATAAAACGATTAGTTATTGTAAACGGATAGAAACCGATTAAAGGAAGCTGATTAGAGAAAAATATTAATATTATTTTATTTATTAGATTCAACGTTAACGCAATTGACATCTATTTGGCATAACTTCCATTTTAGTCTCTAGTTGCGATGTCTATTAGTATTAGTCCAAATATAAGATGAGGCTTTTTCCCGAAAAAATATCATTAAAAAACTAGATTCGTCTTATATTCAGACATTTCGGTTGTCGGACAATTAAGACACAAAATTAAGAGTTTTAAAAAAGTATTTTTTTAAATATTTTTTTTGGCAAAAATTGGACTCATCTTGTATTCGGACTAATACGACATTTAATAAATTAAGTGTAATTATAATTTAAATTATCATTTAAATTAAGATACTGTTGAGTGAATCGTGATTCAGATTTTTAAAACAGGCTGGAGTCGTATGAACTTAAGTTGATAAAATTAATTTTAAATCAAACTCACAAAATACTATAAAGAAATTATATAATTAATACAAAATTCTGATCTTACAAAATTTGAATATATATATATATATATATATATATATATATATATATATATATATATATATATATATATATATATATGTGTGTGTGTGTGTGCGTGAGTGTATTATTGGAAAATTAATTCAAAAAATAGTAATGAAAAATCCTATGTACTAAATTCAATACACAAATGATTAGTTAGTATTAAGTGCAGTTAAATGACACTTAGGGTTTGGGGTGAACTCGGAGAAAACGTAAAAAATAGTTTTTCAGAAAATAAAAAATATTTACTGTCTTTTAAACAATTAGATTTATTAAGCTATTTCTTTAATATTAGTCAACTCAGCCCGCCAGTAACGGTCGTATATGATCCATAAAATTATGAATATGATGGTAAATGAAAAGTACTAAAAAAGGAAAATTATTTATGTGTCAGAATAGTCTCACTATTGAATTTCATAGCCGTTGTATCTTTATTGTTATGTACAGCATAGTGCTGTAACTCCATGCAGTTTATTTACAAATTTTTGAGCTTAGTGTTATATTTTGTGTTGTAAATTTTGGTATCAGTAAATCTATATATCGTTAATAGTTCAATAATTTAATATACAAGAATACGATTGAAGTTAGAGTGAAATAATAATACTTTTCGTTATTGTCTTAAATAAAACCAAACAATATAATAATTTTCTATAGAGACATACAAGTGAGAAA
>CAUHTR010000541.1:0-118368 GCA_959609185.1 Schmidtea polychroa | reverse complement strand
TTCTTTCTTTACTTCTTCTAACAGGGTATATTCTCTTTTTAATACTTTAATCATTTTTCGATTATCTCTCCACCTTTCTACTAATCTTTCGTTTTCTTGTCTCTCCTCGTGTAATTCTTCCTTGATAGTTTTCTTCCTCTCCACTTCCTCAACTTCAATTTCTCCCTCTTCTAGCTCGATTATAGATGTCATGCTGGGTTGTCCGTTTTCAGTATTCATTTTCTATAATATATACATGATTAATAATTGCGCTACAGTGCGGCTTATACTTATGCATTTATATGTTAATTTATATAATCAGGGTTACAGTCCCTTTCATACTTTTACTGTACCATTAATTTTTTTGTTGGGATACAGGTCCCGATTTTTACATTTTTTTATTTTTTTCCATTTATCTTTATACAAAGGTCTCTTCCTGGCCTACATATCCTTCATCGCTTTCTACTGACGTTTGTAGTTGGAGTGCGATGGGATCAAATGGGATGTAGTACCGGGGAATCTGCGCTCTAAGTTCTTGGACTTCGTCTCTTAGCGCTCTTGACACGTTGAGTTCCTCGTCTAACAGGTATGTTAGATACCTGGTTTCGTCATCCCGTACTTCTATCTGCTTTTCTAACTCCTCCGCCTTTTCGCCGTTCTCCCATTTCTTGATCTCCTTTTCGAGGTTCTTGATATTTTCGTCGTACATCTTCCTCTCGTTTTCTAATTTTTTATTCTTACCGGCTAACACTATGTTCCGTTGTTCTAGTGCCCCTTTGTAGCCAGTTATTGTCTCTTTCGAGGTCTGTCACCTTATTTACGAGTTCGACGATTCTACCTGACTGTTGCAGGATCATCTCTTCCATGGCGGTATTCTCCTGTTCCTTTATAGACAGTTTCATGGCCAAATGCCTTTCAAACTCCATGGCTTTGGTCTGCCAGGTTTGACTTCGTGCTGCTATTTTCCTGAGCCTTCTTAGCTCTTCTCTTTGATCAAGGTTTTCCTCCCATTTCCCTTGTTCACTTTCGTATTTCAATTTCTGAGGTAATTCTCTCATCTCTGTTTTAATTTCCCGATGTTGTCTTTTCCACTTTCTGGCTTCTGCCAAGAGTTGACGAGATTTCCTTTCCTCCTTTTGTTTTTCTATCTCTCGTTTTTTATTCTCGTCTGTCAGTCTTTTTCTCGATTCTTGTACTAGTTGCTGGAGATAATGACCGTGAGCTTCTTGTCGCGTATTTTCTAATGCTGCCCACTTGGCGGCTCTTTTACAGGCCTCTGCCTCTGCTCGTAAATTTTGCACCAACCACTGAAATTGGTGGTTTTCCCATTCTCTTGCTTCTTCGAGGTAGTTTCGTGTCTTATTGGACAATTGCGCCATCACTTTGGCCCATTTCTCTCTGTGTACTCCGTTGATTTTTATTACGTTGTTTAGGGCTTCAGTTTGTTCTTGTGTCATCTTAGTCTGAATAACGATATTATCAACTCAACGTTCTATTATTTATTTATTGTTATGATTCAATATAGGTGGGTTGGTTTTTTGAAGTTTTCCGCTTAAGTTTACCTTTAGTAGATTTGGGGTTTTCTACACTATTATATAATATTTTACTGGGTATATACGTCGATATTTACAATTTATTATATACAAAATTATTCGTCTCGCTACTCTGTCCTACTCTTCCCATCTCGCCTCACTGCTATTTTTATATATATAGTGTCGTTTCTCGTCATATCTTCTACTTTCCGCTGTAGGATGAAATTCGGTGCTCCGGTTGCTGGTCCTTCTTCTTCCAATGGCCTTTGATAACATACGAGATTTCCTGCTGTATGGAAACTCTGTTCATGTATGCTTTGATAGTTCATCATTGCGAGGTCTATTTTTGCTTTAAACGGCCATTCTATTAACTCATCGTATAGCCCTTTGCATATCAAGAAGAATATTGAGAAATGTGTTCCGTGCGCGCTTCCGTCCCCGTTGGGATATGCTTTCATTTTCATTTTATACCCGTTTTTCCATGAATAGAATGCTGGACTTAGTAATGTTGTATCCTTTCCATTTCTCGCTCTCTGCATTTTTTCTTTTACTCCCGTTATTTTCCATATGTATGGAGCTGTTGGTATTAATTCGCTGAGGTTCATTTCACTTACCTTTTGATGTAGTTCTTTCACCATTTTGTTGCTGGTTTCCACTAGGTCTGTCTGTATCTTTGTACTAGTCCTTGCCTCTTCGAATGCTTCTTTCTCTTGCAATAATTCTTTTACCAACGTTTTTAGCGAAATTATTTCCTTTTCCAAGTTTTCGGTTTTCCTTTCATTTTCTTGTAATACCATTGACCACATTTCTGCGTGTGTTGATACGTTCTCTGCTAGATGTTGGGGTAATTCTCCTCGGTGTAATTGTTTTTGGCATCCCCATTGTCCTAACACACACATTATCTTTTTCCTTTCACATTCTTTCAGATGCTGAGCGAGTTTTATTACTCCGGGTTTATCGCATTTGTTGGGACATTCTCCTCTGAATTCTGCGCACACCTTTTCTTCTTGTACGTTGTGATGTTGACTCGTTAGTTTTTTCCAGGTGTCGGTTTCTCCGCAATATTCACATTTTTCTAGCCTTTCCTCGCATCGACTTTGATGTTCTACTTCTTCACTGGCTTTAATCTCTTCTTGGCAACGTTCGCAGTGACTGACTTTATACTCACACCTTTCCATGTGTTGCCTTACTTCCCATATCACTCCTATCCAATTACATGGGTTGTTTTTACATCCTAGATTTGCATTTAACATATCTTTTACAGCGGCTTTATCTTCGTTTGTATCTCCTAAATTTGCTATCATGGTTTCTTTACATACTGGGCACCATTGTGGTCCCTTCTTTATTATTTCTTCTACACATTCTCTGCACATTCTACATCCACATCTGGTTTGGTGAGGTTCTCTTAATAATCCCTTGCATATTCCGCACTTCACATGGTCATGTATTCGAATTGTGGTGGATTTTCTGACTTGTTCGATAATTTCTTTGAATTCCTCCCGTTGTCGCTTATCCATTTCTATAATTATATATACATATATTCGTTACTGGTACAGTTCGTATTTTTATTTACAGTTATTTACATTTTGTTTTAGGCTGTATTTATTGGCTGGAAGAGTCGGCCTCTTGTCCGCCCTCTTCCCTACTGGTTAACCATTCTGACCAGTCTTCTATCTCCTCTCTTTCCATCTCTTCTGCGATCCTCATTAATTCCTCTTCCTGTCCTTGGCTATATCGCGATATTCGCTCTATTTCCCGCTGCATTTGTTCTATCTTTATTCGTTGATCTTCAATTATTCTCACATAACTGAATCCTTTATTTAAGCTTTCTACTAAGCTTCTTTGTACAGCGAGTCCTTGTTCTTGTAGATTCGAAATCACTTGAGTTAGCATTGCACATTGTTGTTTCCACATCTCTTCGGTTGTCGTACTGTGGTTTACTTCCTCACTTATTCGCTCCATTCTTAAATTATATACACTTTTCAACCCTTATCTAATTTTAATTTTTATTATTTATCCCCATCATTATATAGTATTGATACCGCGCTTATATAGAGATATAGAATACTGTTATATAAATAAATATAATGTACTTACTTTTTACAATTTATATACAGTCATAATCCTTTCTATATACGTGAGTTTGGAGGGCGCTGAGCGTTCCAGGCCTCCACCCACTGTTCCTGCTTGATATTATCTGGTCGTTTTACTCGATGCTGAAAATTTCTGATTCGGGTCATTTCTAATTCTCCGCTATGTTGTCTATCTTTGATTATTTTTATTGTTCCCCCCGTTATGATTAAAAATGCCCCTGCTATTATTATACCGCTGATCCACATCATCTGTTTTACGCTTATGATTTCTGATTTTTCCTTGTTCGTTATTGTTGATATCGTCTCTGTAATTTTTGGATTACCGCCTTTGCCGTTTCCTTTTACCATTCCTCGTATTCTCGCTATCTCCTCGTTCATACCTTCCTTTGCCATCTTTTGTATTTTTTCCATCTCTTCCTCGGATACATAATTGTCCTGATATTCCTCACTGGTTTTCTTGCGTTTTCCTTGCTCATCTTTTTCGTCATTGATTTTTCTTTTCTTCCCTCTTTTCCCGGGGTATCGTCGACATTCTCTCGCTGTATCGTTTCTCCAGATGCATACTGTGTATTCTTTTGGAGGTTGTTGCTGCGTTACATATTGTAGACAGTCTTCACCCGGTCCCAATCTTGAAATGCAGACTTTGTGTTCTTTTCTTGGCTGGAGTTGTGTTATCACTACCTCACCTCCTTTTCTCAGGTGTACCTCCTTCCCTTTGACTTTCGTTATTCTCTTACCGTCTCGATTTCGGTATGCTTCTTGTATTCTTACTTCCGTTATCGGTTCTGTATCTTCATTTATTAACACTAGTCTCTGATATGCTCTCGACACACATCTTCCTAGTATGCATCTTTCTTTTAGATTCCATTCTTCCTTCAGATCCCATTGTTGTTCTTGTACTTGCTTTTTCTTTTCTTGATTTAGTTCTTCCTCTTTGTTGTCTTTATTTTCCGTTTCTTTGGCTTCTTTTATCGTTCTCATTCCACCGTGGGCTGTTATCATTTCTACCATTGTTAGTATGAGTATCATTACCATCATATTTGTCTCCATTTCTTTGTTGGTAAAAAGTAGACATACCCTCTGTTTTCCATTATTCGTCTTTTCCTCTTCCTTTGTTCGGCTTCCCGGGTTATTTTCCTCTTTTTTCATACTCGCGTCGTTATTTTCTTGATTATTCTCCTCTGATTTCTCTTTCTCTTTATTCCCGTTTCGACCTTTTTCATTATTATCGTCGTCTTTATCGTCTTCATCTCCCCCGCTGTCGTTTAAAATGTCGTCCTCGACATTTATGTCATTCAGCAATCTTCGATATGCTGTTAGCACTCTATTTCTTGCTAATTTTGCTTCGAATTCGAACTCCTTTCTGCCTGTTGCTGCATGTTTCTTTCTATTCCATTCTTTTACTAATTCTCTTAATTGTATCCGACGATGTTTTCCGATTCGCTTTTGTTCGTTTAGATTCTGCGTGAATTTGAGGTCTTCCCTGTTTAATACGATCATTATAATTTTCGGAGTTCCTCCTTTTGTCAGCGTATTTTTAACCATGGCATTTTCTCCGTTTTCGTAGAACTCATTTATATTTATTGCATATTTATTACATTGTGGTATTCTCCATGTTAACAGCAACTTCATGGCTTCTAAGTTTTTCCGTATTGTGTTCCATTGGAACTGTGACGTGTTTTTACAGATATTTTCTACCTCAGTTCTTGTAGCATTTTTACAAATGAATCTAATCATTTCCAAGTTTGGTTGTATTGTTGCCCAATCCATGGTAGAATTTCCTTCGTTTGATATTTCGTCAAGTCTCGAACCTGATTGATGTAGTATATGTAAGGTTTTCGGGTGTATATTCGTTATTGCTGCATACATCATTGCTGTTTCTCCTTGATCATTTTTTGCATTAGATTCTTCTCCGAAGTCTCTAAGAATTCTTATGATGGTTATTGCTCTGTTTTCTTTTGCTGCTAATATTGCTTGTTGTAATGGTGTTCTTGAATCTTTTGTTGGTAAGGTGAATGCTAGTGGTATAAATGTTTTTATTTTTCCTATGTCTAGATTAGTGGTCTGATCTCTTGCGTAGGTGTGTACTGTTTTTATTATTTTTGTTAGTATTGCTTCATCAGATAGATCTCGCATTTCTTCAAAGAATACTTCTTTAGCTTTGCGTATTATTATCTCTTGGTCCGAGTTTACTATCCTGGTTTTTCCTGTTGTTGTTATATCAGTTATTATTTGCTCGACTTGTTCCTCCGACTCTCTTGCTTTTACTTTCTTTATTTTCATCTTTTTCTTGTTTGAACTGTTAATGCGTTCTTCCGCCGTAAGCACTTGAATAATGCTTAGGTAGTTTTCTCGAATGTTGTTCATAGTTTCCATCATATGTAAAACACTCACGGTTTCCCAATATTTTACTTGTACTTTATCGGTAAATTGAGATATGGATTTTCCGAAGTTGGTAATTTGCTTTCTGATTAATTGTTCGTCTTTGTGATTTGAAAACTTTATGCCACGTTGTAGTAGTTGATTTGGAATTTCGAATAGATGATGTCCTCGCATAGCTTCTCTCATCAAGGTGTTTTCACCTTTGGTAAATGTTTCGTTTATATCTACCATATAATCGTTTTTGATCGGGTTTCTCCACGAAATTAGTATTCCAGTAATTGTTATTAATTTCTCTTTGATAGCGGTTAGTAGCCCGTCGTACATATTTCCTATCTCTCTGTTATCCTCGTATGATAATAGATCTACTAAGATTATGAATGCTTCCGTACTTTTCCCTTCGATTGCATGATGTAGCGCATTTTTCTGGTTGTGATCTTGTGTGGTTATCTTTGACCCAGTTTCAAGTAATGCGATAATAATATCTTTAGCTTTATCCCGATTGGCTGCTATCATTAGTGGGGTGTAACCTTGGTTGTTTTCTTGATCTGTTGAAATGTTACAATCGCGAAATGCTTCAATTGTTTCTAAGTATCTGTTCGTTATTACCTACCTTTAAAAGCTTGTGCAGTGGTGTATCTCCGTAATGGTCTGTGATCGTGAATAATATAGGCCATTGACTTTTAACTATCCTGAGTAATGGGTGTGTTCTTTCTCGATTTGCATAGTTTTCTATCATGGTTAGTAGACCTCCCAATATCTCAAAATCCAATCTATCTTTAGCCCATCCGGGTATTTTAGCTTTTACTTCTTTTATGATTTTCTCGGCTTCTGATGGTTGTAACCCCAATCGATTACCTGTGGGCTCGTTTATCTGCTGTAACATATTTATTCTATACGTTTGTGATCTTGTCGTTAATGTACGTCCTTCTGGCTGGACTGGTAGCTGTTTTCGGTATTGGCTTACATCGTGCCACATTTACGTATATTGGCCTTGTAAAAGGGTTGTTCACTAATCGTACTCTTACATTAGTTTCTCCGACGAATAAAATCTCATACGGACCCTTACCGTTTCGTTGTAATTTTTTGGTGGTTCCTGGAATTAATTCTGGTGTTTCGATCATCACCCAATCGCCTGTTTGAAACGTATGCTGTTTGACGTTTTTCTTTCTATCATGTAAATCTTTGTAACTTTCTTGATAAAATTTTATATTCAATCCTGCAGTTTCCCAGATTTCCTGCATTCTTTCCTTGAACTTGGTTACATAATCGTCTATTTCCATAGTACTTGTGATATTGGTGGCTGATATTCTAAATCCATTGGCATATTGCATTCTCTGCCGTACATCAACTTAAACGGACTCATCTTTGTGGACGCGTGAATCGACATTCTGTAAGCCATTAAACATAATTTTATATACTCGTCCCAGTCGCGTTGATGACGATCGACATAATTTGATAACATTTGAATCAATGTTCCGTTGAATCTTTCTGTCATACCATTTGTTTGTGGATGATACGGTGATGTTCTTAATTTTGCAATCTTGAAGTAGTTGGTTACTTCGCTCATTATTTCACTCATGAAATTCGTTCCTTGATCCGTCAGTATTTGTTTCGGCGTTCCAGTATCGACAGCATATTTCCTCTACTAATATTTTCGCGATTGTTTTTGCTTTCTGATCTGCCATAGCAAATGCTTCAGGGAATTTCGTTAGATAGTCCGTGATCACCAATATGTAAATATTCCCTCTATCTGATTCTGGTAGTGGACCGACTACGTCCATAGATATCATAGTCATGGGTTCTGCTGGTACTGGCATTGGCTTTAATGGTGCTTTCCATTTTGTTCCCGTGTTCTTTCTGGTTGCGCAAGTTATACAGTTTTTCACCCATTCCGTTACATCCTCGGTTAATGTAGGCCAAAGTATTTTTGTTTCATCCGTGCTAACGTCTTTTTAGATGACATATGTCCTCCGAGTCTTCCATCATGATATTGTGTTAGCAGATCTTTACGTCTATTCTCTGGAATGCACATCAGTCTTTTTTCGCCATCCATTATTAATAACCAATCCTTCTCTATGATATATCGATGTCGATGTTTATCCATGTGCTCTTTTAACTTTTGATCTTTCTCATATACCTCTACTTTCCCTGTTTTCACATATTCAATAATTTGTTTCAACTCTACATCCTCTTGTTGGTCTTTCCGTAATTGACAAAAATCTAAATCTTCCGCTACCATCAGACATATTCGTTGCATTTCGTGATCTACTAAATCTGGAAAAATAAATCTGGACATACAATCTGCATTGGCATTCGCTCTTCCCGCTTTGAATTTTATGAACGGTGAATATTCTTGTAACTGCATTGCCCATCGCATCAACCTACTTGAAGCTTCTTTATGCTGTCCGAGCCATACTAATGGTTGGTGATCAGGTTGTTATGCATATTTCGTGTCCCCATAACAAATATCGGAAAGTGTTTAATAGCTTGTATAATTGCTAACTGCTTCTCTTTCGGTTACGGAATAGTTTTTCTCATGCTTTTAAACGTTCTAGCTGTAATATCCAATCACTCTCTCTTTTCCTTCCTCGTCGAGTTGTCCCAATATTGCTCCGGCTGCATATCCACTTGCATCTGTTGCTAATAAGAACGGTTTCTTGAAATCAGGATGTACTAGTATTGGGGCTTCGATTAATTTATCACGTAATGTTTCAAATGCTTTTTGTTGTTCTGCACCCCAAATAAATGAAATATCCTTTTTTACTAATTCTTGGATTGGTTTCGCAATTACCTGCATAGTTTTTAATGAATTTACGATAATATCCGCATAATCCGAGAAATTCTTGCACTTGAGTGACGGTTTTTGGTGCTGGACATGTTTTTATTTTTTCTATGTTTCTTGGATCTGGTTCTTTGCCTTTTGCTGACACTATGTGTCCTAAGAACGTAACCTTCTCTTTTGCCCAATCACATTTGGATGGTTTGAGTTTCAATTTCCATTGTCGTAATCGGATGAATACGTTTCTAATATCTTCCAAGTGTTGTTCGAATGTGGCTGAATATATTAATAAATCATCAATATATACCATACACTGCTTGATCCCGTGTGTGACAAAATTCATACATCTCTGAAATGATGCTGGGGCATTGGTCAGTCCAAACGGCATTTTCCTGAATTGGTATAGATCTCGACCCAATGTGAATGCTGTTTTCTCTTTGTCTTCCTCCTTGACTTTGATCTGCCAATATCCGCTCTTTAGATCTAAAGACGTGAAATATGCGGCCCCCTGTAGCATAAGTAACATCTCATTGATGTCTGGTAACGGGTATGTGTCTCTTTTTGTTACTGCATTTAGTTTCCGATAATCGATACAGAATCTCTGAGTACCGTCTTTTTTCTTCACCATGACTACTGGAAATTGCCATGGTGAACAACTTGGTTCGATTACTTGTGCATCTAGCATTTTTTGTACTTCTGCTTCGGCTATCTCTTTTTGCTTCTCTGCTAGTTTGTATGGACGTAGTGCGATTGGAGTTTCGTCTATTAATGGTATTGCGTGTAGTGTGACATCACATGCTCCCAAATCTAGATCCGAAATTGCGAATATATCTTTATATTCTATCAATAATTGTTGAAGTCTTTCCTTTTCTTTTTCCGTTAGCAAGGTGCTATCAATTATCCATAATTCGTCAGCTTTCGTTGTTTCATTGGTGATTTTTGGTAATTCGATGTCTATCATGGGTGTCAATCTACCTAATCTTTCATTTTCATATATGATTTTATCTTCTTCCTCGAAATTTGTGATGTTAATTGGTATTTCCCCTTCTTCGTTTATCGTTATTATTTCTCTTGCTAAGGGTAATTCCCGTCGCTTCTCGAATGATTTGCTCGGCTCAAAGATGGCTTCTCCTTCCATTCCTGCATCCACTTTTATTTGACATATCATCTGTGATTTTGCTGGTACAATTATTTTCTCCGGACATCTAATTATCGCGTTCATCTTGCATATTCTACCCATTTTATCTTTTAGACACATTGTTGTTAAATCGATTACCACTTCCTTGAATAATTCCGGCATTAAATCTGTTCCGATTATACATGGTTCACTCAGTTTGGGTATCACCGCTAGATACGTTTCGATTTCATTATCTTGATATCGCAACGTAGTCCACCATCTTCCTACTACGTCTACGGTTTCTTTACTGCATGCAATAATATGGATAGTTGTTTGTTCGATGTCTTTCCAATATTTACTAGGTATTTGATTTATTGCTATTGCCGATACATTTGCTCCGGTATCTATCATTGCGCTTGTCTCTTTCCCGTTGATTTGAATCATGACTGTTACAGCTGCGCCTCCTGGTGAACTCATTACTGCTATTGTTCTGACGTCGTCCGCTTGATCTACGCTTTTCGTTCTTCGGATTGGCATATAATTCATTCCGGGTTGACTTGGTAATTGTGGATACATATTCTGTGTCATGGTCAAAGCTGCTTGTTGCCCAACGATATCTGGTGGTATATAACTTCCGTTGGCTATCCAGGTATTTGTTTTTTCTTTCTCCCAATATGGCGCTGTTTCTATTGGCTTTTCATTCGGGTTTCTACTTGGATATGGATATTTGTCATTCCCGTTGTCATCATCATCACTATCGCTGCTGTTTGATCGATTTCTAAATCTGTCTAGGAATTTTGGTTTGTTCTTTTTTAGTTGCGCTCTCGTTGCTTCATCGTACATTGTCTTCCGGAATCGTCTACCAACTTCCTCGTCTGTCCCTTTTATCTTTGTCAGTATTTTGATTAATCGTTTTATTCTGTGTATATCTTTCGAATGACCGTGTAACACCATTGTTTTTGCCAAAAATGGTAGGAATCCTACTATCAATTTCCAATTTACTTTCTTTTCTCGTTTGTATATATCGAAACATGCCAACATTTGGGTCAATATTACCCTGACGATCTGAATAATTAAGATGATTCCCAATATTCCTGCCATCATTTGACCGAACACTAGAAATCTTCCCCACATTGCTTTCATCATGTTTGACGTGGCTTGTTGAAAATGATCCGGTGATAATAATAGTTCATAATTGGGGCTTGATTGAAAATTTGTTCCACCAGTTATGGTAACCATATTTGATAAAATGGATTCTCGCCTTGCTGGGAATAGTACGTTCAATCGTGCCGTTTCTAAATCCTCTGGTGAGTACATACCAGCCTTTGACACATCAATTGGTTTGAAATCTTGTTCGGTTGCGAGTTCTATTAATCCAAACTTTTTAGGTTCTTGCACTTCAACTTTTAACGGTAACATTATCCATTTCCCATCGGGTTTTTCATAAAATGGCCCGTATGCATTTGAACAGTTAAAGGTGTTTGGATAAAATCCAATTGGGTTCATAATTCTAGTGACGGGTTGAACGAATCTGTTCCGCCCTTTGTAGCTAATTTCTAATTCGTTTGCACATTTCCCTGGTGGAATTGTGGGTTTTCTTGGCAGTCGCGCAAACGTCTTGGTACAAGCATATGTATACATTACCTCTCCCACCATTCTACCAAAATGTCCATCCGGCAATGGAAGTGATGGCATTGTGTTATCTGGGTGTGTTATTGCGATGGCTAATTTTGTTTTTAGTATCTCTTTATTCAATGAACAGTCGTTTTGTATAAGATCGTAATACACTTTTTGCATTGTCGTTTGTCCTCGATGAAATAAGAAATCCATTTTGTTATTGGCATACAGGTACAATTTTACGTCTTCAGTTGCTATCTTTCCCACTGCTCGGTCTATTATTTGTCTTGACATGTAGATACCTGCGTAGTTCGTCCGATATACTATACTGTCACATTTGGTGGTCTCTTTCTCTCTGATGAATCTCATACCGATATCTGGATCATCTGTGATCAATGCCGTTGGTGTTTTTTGTGTTGTGAGTCTCTTTTCTTTGGGTGACGGTGGAACTGGTTTCCCATTTCGCATCCTTACGTTTCCATTCTCTTCATCGTCATCTTCGTTTTCATAAATTTCTCCTTTTACTTCATTGAATAGAGCACTTTTTAACAATTGGAGTCGGCATTTTTGGGTGTTAGCCTCATATATTATGGTCGAAATTCCCGTTCTACACACGTTTTCCGTGGCTCTGCATGCTGGGTTAGTTTTCATTTGATAATTATTTGCGTCGAATTGCGCTTCGTATTCCTTCAACTCCACTGTGTAGGACTCAATTACTACTACCCCGGATATTACCTCTCCTCTGATCGTATATGTGCCTCCGTTACAGGATCCATCGGTTGATTTTACTCGTCCGGCTACATAAATGCTCTCGGTCTTGATCATTCCGCTTTGTCCGTGTATTGTTACTCCATCCCTGATTCTCATCGCTCCGGTTCTAAAAAGCTCTTTACAGTCTTCCCGTTGTATAGGTACTATTTCTTTATCTAATCCGGGTAGTATAAGAGTTGAATACGAATATTGTCCACAGTAATATGCTAACACCTTCTTTGACACTACGCATTCTCTAGCTTGTGTTCGGATAAAATCTGATTCTTGATATACGTGATAGGAGACTTTCTTTTTTACCACATCTAATTTATTCGGAGATGCCTGTCTACATTCCTCTATATCTCTCAAGGAGTATTTTTCTCCCATTATCGAATTGTCACAGTCGTAAATTGTAAATCCAGCTGCTCCGCTGGTGCATAGCATCCATATCATCATGGTCATCATTAGTGAATTAATCGACGCTTTTCTGCTGGCTGGGTCTTTTAATGGCAATTCCCATTCCAGCTCATTTAGTAATTTCTTCAACCTGATTTGCATTGATCTTTCTTGTTCGTTTTTTCTCGGTGCTTGTATAAGTCTTTTCCACCCGCCGGCGCGGATAATGTGTGGTTCGATTGTATTTTCAATGATTGTAACTGTCATTTCTACATGATTTGCGAATTGTTTGTTAGGTATTTTTCTTGCTGCTAATCCCATCAAATTGTACATTAGATACGTTAATACTACTAAATGATGCTCGTCATCGTTTGCGTTTAAAGTTAACTGTTCAATTATTCTTCTTGTCTCTTCCCAATCGGTTTTAGTGGTTTTTGTTTTCTCTTTGATTAATTTCGGAATTATTCCGGATATTGTATTCCATAGCTGTCTGGCATCTACGCTTGCCACTTTTCGTTGCCATAATCGTCTCAATTGTGGGTTTGTTATTATTAACATATCTTTCACTAGCTCTCGTATCCATTTTTCACCTCTCTCGATGGTTGGTTGGGCTTCTTTTAGGTCCCATACTATTTTATCCAGTTTTTCTAGTCTGACTTGGCCTTGTTCCTGTTTCAACTGTTCTCTGGTTTTAAATTCTGGTTTTTCTCCTTGCTTTTTGGGTCTTCCTTTTGCCCGTTTTTCCATCATTGTTCCAGCTTCTCTTGTCGTTTCATAATTCGGGTTTCTCTCGTTATCTGTTCTTGGCAATGAGCTGTCGTTGTTTCTCAGCCATTCATTCCATTCGTCTATTATTTTGTCTGTTTGACCTTCCGGTGTTACCCTTGTTGGTCCTGTTTGTCTTTGGAATGGTTCGTCAGTTTCGGTTTCTGTCGTATTATCGATAATTTCCTCAATACTCAACTTGCCCGGTTGTTGGTAACTAGTTGACGGCTGGCTTGTTGTCCATATCTCTGCCCCTGTCGGCCATCTCACTAGTATTGGCGATCTTTCTCCAGCTCCTTCATCGCTGTCTTCCAATATGATCTCCTCGATCTCCTCGGTTTCATTTGATTTACTCGGTGCTTTGTCAGGACTTGGTGTACTTAAGCTACCTTTCGTAGGTTTACTGGATTTGGTTTTTCTTTTGATTGGTTTTCCCAATGTTTCTGCCATTGTCAATACATTGATCTCCCCTAATCTCATGGTTGTTATTCCGACATCTGCATTATCATCTAATGATTTTCCTTGTAGTTGTAGATGGAATGGAGTTTCGTATGCTAATTTCTTTTTTAACTCTCTGATCTTTGTTGTTGGGTGTACTTCTATGTCTTCTGTGCTTTTGTCGGGGTATTTGATTCGGATACGATATCTTTCTTGGGTATCTTGTGCCCACTCCTGATTTCTCCATTTTCTGATAATTTGTTCTAGCTGTTCTGGGTACCATTCATTATACTGTCGATATTCCTCTATCGCCTTCGCCATCTCTCTTAGATTGTGGATATTCTCTGATGTCTTTAGGATGATGTTAGCCAATGCTACTACTTGTCGTTTTTGATTTTTTGCTCCCATTGCTAAGATATCACCTAATTGTTTGTATCTTTCCTTTTCTTCTCGTTCTCGGGCTTCTATCGCTTCCTCGCTGTCCATATCGGCATATTCACGTTCTTTCTTTCTCATCGCATGAATGTGTCTGGTTTCTGTTTCGCTTTCCGACGTAACATCCGTTTCACTGTCGTCGTCCGATACCGGTTCTATTTCGTCCTCCTCGTATTTTGGAGGTTCATCTTCCTCTTCTTCTGATTCACTTTCTGTCTCCCCAATGTCTGTTTCTACGAAAATCCCTTTCCTTATTTCCCATTCTTTGTTCTCTGCATTCCACGTCCTTTCCCATGGGGTTCGTCTGCAGGATCTAGTACTTAGTTTCTTTATTTTCCCTTGTAGTTCTCTTTCTCTTAACCATTGTTGATGGATTTCGATTATCTCTACTGATTTTTGGTATAGCGTTTTCATCCTGTCGCGTATTTCTTTCTGGTATGTTACATCTCTTGTTCGGAATTCGTCCATGGGCAATATTCTAATTATTTGATGATTATCCCACATTCCCATTTCGCTTAACGAGGTATCGTCTTCAGCCCGTAATATTATTTTATCGTACATCATGACTACATCATCTATCATACCATCGCTGCTCTCGCTTCGCACTTTTTCCGTTATCTCTCGGTTTATCTTTGATACCAAATCGTCCACCGTACTCTGGTTGCTCATTTTTATTCGTCGTTTTTCCTCGTTCGGTAACCATATAGTTATTTCCAATTTCTGCGGCTGCGTTTCTTTTAACCTTCCATATTTGTGGATCAAATTTATGGTTCTCCAATCACTCATTCTGAGCAATTCCGTATCTCGCAATCGACTCATTAATTCATGCATGTCCGGAGTTCGTCTTGCTATGAGCCAATCCCAGTTATCTTCAACTTGTTCTTGGATTTGTTTAATTAATTTATCTAGATTTCGTCTTAAAGTGCATTGTTTTAGTTGTTCCAACTTCAGCTTGATGTTAAAGTCATACTCGGCCTTGGCGTCTTTAGCCCATTCGTGAATATTTGCTGGTTGCTTCTCTTTATGCAACTTCAATATTTGAGTTTCTCCTGGCCAGATTAATGCGTCTATTAGGTGCATGTCGGGTTTAATTTGTCCTCCTTGATATTGATATAGGTATTCTTTCTTTCTTGAACTACCCAAATGTTCTCTTATCCAATCGAAAAGATCGTCTGTAACTGTATTTTTTATCCATATTCTCTCGAGTCCTTTGCTCGTTCCAATTTTTATTACATAGCGTGTTGTCTCCGCTTGTTTCATTTTTTCCATATACTTCTTTATTATCATCTTTTCCTCGTTTGGTATTAGATCTTTTTCGTTTCTTTCTAGTTTCATTATCTTTTGTATAAAGCGTCTGTATGGTATGATGTCAATGAATTCCTGGTTTCTTACCACTACTGGAAGTATTTCTTTGACTTGTTTTATCGCTTCCTCTCTTTCTTTTCTCAATTTCATTTCGATATTCTCGTCTTCGCTTTCGCTTGTCACGTCGCTTTCATCCTCATCTGCTCCGATCTTTTCTCTGAGTTGGTCGATATTTTCATTTAACTGTAACATTTCTCCACCAAGGCTACTCACATAATCTTCATCGTCGTCTGTTGACCACACCTTCTTTGTTGTCCTCATCATATTAATTCGTAAATTTCTCATCCTTGGTACTTTCTTTAGCTTCTTATTCTCGAATATCGTTAGCTCCTCTGAATCTAATTCCTGTATCATATCATGATTCAGATGATTAGTCTGTTTTTCATCCTCATTATTTCTCGCTTCTGCTTCTGTTTTGATTTTCTCGTGTTCTCTTTCAATTTTGTCTTTTATCTTTTTCCAAAATATTTTCTGAATTCTCTGATTTCCTTTTAGCTGTGTTGTTGGATTTTCTTTTTTAACTGCTGTCATCGTTTCTTTTGATTTCTCTGGTTCGATCAATGGGACTACTCTTGGGTTTTTCCCATAATTGTAGCAATATTGCTCCTTTATCTCTTTTACCATTTTCATCATATTTATTCGTAATGGTTGTTCTTGTCGCTGCTGAATTCGCTCTCTTTTTATCCTCTCTTCTTCAGCTTGTAGTCTCTGCCATTCTTGTGCATGTTGTTGCACTTCGTAATTGTTGAGATTTTCGGTGCTCCTCATCATACGTATATTCTGAGTTTGTTGTGGTACTTGTTCTTGTCTCGGTCTCATCATTTGTTGCATCATCTGCTTCATTTGTGAAATTTCTTGCATCACATTCATTTGCTTTCCCTCACTAGGATTACTTTGTCGTTGCGGATTTGGTGCATAATTATTATTTCGTTGTGGTGGTCGTTGTTGTTGGCCCCTCTCTCGACAGTCTCTTGAGATGTGACCTTGTTGACCACAGTTAAAACATCCCCTTGCTTGACATATATTTTCCGTGTGTCCTCGTCGTCCACACCTATTGCAATTCGCGTTTCGGTAGCAATCTCTATCCCAATGCCCTAGTTTACCGCACGTTCGGCATTGTTTGTTGTCGTTCGTATTTCGCCGATTATTAAAATTATTCCCATTGTTCGAGTTGTTGCGTTCACTGTTATTCCCGTTTGATCGTCCTTGCGGTGGTTTGAAAATTTGATGCGCACCGGGTATAAACTGATTCATTTTTGGTTCATGATTGTTGTTCTCTCCATTTTCAGTTTTTACCGTTGCTGTTGCGATTCTTCCCTCCTCTTGCATGACATTCATTTGTGCCGGGAGGTGAAGTTCGCATCTCGTGGCCCAATCTATGGCCTCTTCTAACGTTTTACACATTTGACATCCCACCGAGGCCCTTACCTCTTCTCGGCGCAGTCCTTCTATGAAATAACCGATTAAATTTTCCTCCGGTAGGTTTCCGTTCATGGCCTTCTTTGCCAATCTTCGTAATTCACTCGCATATAACGTTATGGATTCATTTGCTCTTTGTTTCTATTGGCCAGTTCGCTTAGCGCTTGATTTATTGGTTTGCTGGCCCCGAAAGTTTTTCTCAAAAATGTTTTGATACTTTCCCAATTATCTAACTTCGTATTTCTTTCTTTCGCTTCTAGATACACTTCGAGTGCGCTATCGCATAAAAACAAAGGCATTCGTTTGCTAATTGCTTCTGATGTCCATCCACACACATCGATATAAACTTCAAAATTGGTTATGAACGTTGCCAACTTGTTCGCATTCCCATTGAATGGTTCGCCTCTAAATTTTTCTTTATACTCGTCTGTTTTTATGGTGGTTGGTGTAAAGTTCGTCATGATTATTTCAGGTGTTTCTACTAGCTCTCCCAAATTATTTAATGAGGCGGATAGACTTTGGACTGATAAATCGTCTGTCGAGGTTGTCAAGTTATTTGTTATATCCGTTAGTTCGTCTTGGCTTCTTGATCGATTTAATATATTTTCCTCTATCGGATTCTCTTTGTCTTCTATTCGATTTTTCCTTGATTTCCTTGATCCTCCTGTAAAGCGTGCTGACCGTGCTCTTTTAAGTGTCTCGAGTTGGTCTAAATTATATAAAAATTCACCTTGATTGCTTGATGATCTGAGCGTTCTTGGGTCGGCCGTGGTTCTCCTGTGCTGTCTCTTTGTTTTCTCTTGGTTTCTTCGGTACTTTGAGCGGGTTCTGACTTGGTTTGTCCTGTTAGATTGTCGGGTTTCTCCGGATTCCTCCTGTGCAGGTTCTGACTTAACTGGATTGCTTTTTCACCCTTCTTTGGGGTTCCTTCTGTGCTGGTTCTGGATTGACTTGGTTGGATTGATATCTACAATGAAAAAATGATATCGTGTTGCATTTGCTTACACGAATCAATCATTCCTTTTTGCCACATTCAAGCACAGACACCGTTTTAGGGCCTCTGTTATGTTCCTCTTCATTTCCCCATACAATTCTTCGTGGAATATAATTACCCATCAACCCATAGTTTTCGTCGATTTTAAATTATCTATTTGGGGTAGTAACAATTATCTATATGGTCGTGTAAATTATCTATAGTTATCATTTATAATATCAATAGGTCGTTGTCGGTTACTGCTTATTACCCCCCACATTTTCTTAATCCTTCTACGCGGTTCCGCTATTTTACTTAATCTTTCGTCTCTGTTTCCCTTTACTCGGTTCTACTCTGGAACCAAAACAAAATTCGTTTAACCGGTTTAAACCAAAAAAAATTCTGTAGAACTTTGTCTACTCATCTGGGATCCCCTTTAATTAATTAATTATTTTCTTCTTTACCCCTCATCTATTCACACTTATTCTTTATTTTTATTATCTCCTTAATTCGTTTTCTTTTTCTGTTTTCTCCTTTTCACTAAAAGAATTTTATTCTCACCTTCCACGAGCTCGTTTAATCCTCTCTAAATTCGAATTCTCGTAACCAAATTCGGTTCGTTTTCTAGCTAGCTTTACCATTCTATCTCATTATTAGCTTGTATATAGGCCTTTACGACTGGCTGGCACTATTCAACAGCTCAATCTTCATTATCCTGACCGGCTGGACTATTCAACAACTCGGCCTTACGACTGGCTGGCACTATTCAACAGCTCAATCTTCCTTATCCTGACCGGCTGGACTATTCAACAACTCGGCCTTACGACTGGCTGGCACTATTCAACAGCTCAATCTTCATTATCCTGACCGGCTGGACTATTCAACAACTCGGCCTTACGACTGGCTGGCACTATTCAACAGCTCAATCTTCATTATCCTGACCGGCTGGACTATTCAACAACTCGGCCTTACGACTGGCTGGCACTATTCAACAGCTCAATCTTCATTATCCTGACCGGCTGGACTATTCAACAACTCGGCCTTACGACTGGCTGGCACTATTCAACAGCTCAATCTTCATTATCCTGACCGGCTGGACTATTCAACAACTCGGCCTTACGACTGGCTGGCACTATTCAACAGCTCAATCTTCATTATCCTGACCGGCTGGACTATTCAACAACTCGGCCTTACGACTGGCTGGCACTATTCAACAGCTCAATCTTCATTATCCTGACCGGCTGGACTATTCAACAACTCGGCCTTAATATCTCCGACTGGCTGGACTATTCACAGCTCAGTTTCAATTTTTCTGACCGGCTGGACTATTCGACAGCTCGGCCCTAATATCCTCAAACTCTGCATGCTTCTATTTCCTTCTCTCCTTTTATCCTAACTGTCATTTCCTCTATTTTTTTACTTTATTTGTCGACCTAGTCTGTACCGCTTGAGAATGTTTCCCCTTTCCCCCCTTGCTCAAAACGCAAAACGATCGCATTGATCCATTTCTACATTGGTATGGTGATCAGCCATACCGTAGAAACTTTTCAATATTCGCGATGGTACCTCGCCTTACATCTCTTACTCGGGGTGATCGGTTGTCCCTTCCCAAACGATTTTTCAATTATCGTACCCCCCGAAGGTGGCTCGGTTTATTCCCCCTTTAACTCTATACTGGGACTAATTCCACTTTATGTAACCAAATTAAAATTTTTTTTTAAAAGCCTTTTCTTCATGGTGAAAATGATACAACAGATCAAATCATAGTTTCGCAAAATGAAATAAACACACAAAATGATTTATTGATTATTCAGTCCATGCTACATATAATATATAATGCCATTATTAAAACATTCATGAAAAAATAAAAAAAATTAAAATGTTTTGATCTAATTGTTCAATCATCCAATTTTCCTCACCGAGCGACGATCACGTGTTAGTTGAAGTAGACCGTGTGTTTCTCTTTTATCACACATGCACATAAAGAACAACGGGTTAGAGCGACGACGCATTCATCACAATGGCTTAGATGTCCGCAAGGTAATATCAACATTCTGCCAGGTCGCGTCTTACAAATGTTACAAGTTCTTAATGCCTCTGCCTTCTCTTCGATCAAGACTCGTATTCGCTTGGACAAAGTTCTCACTTGTTCGCGTATTCTTACGTATTCGATATTCAAGTCGGGGTCGTCGAGACGTTGTTGAAGCCATTGGTAATGGATGGACAAGTCCGTATCGGTATTTGTTGATCCTAGTCTATTGGTTAGAAAGTTTTGTTTGGATATCAACGGTGCGCTGTGACGTTGTTGTTCTAGGAGTTCAATTTGCTTCAACTTCTCTTTTAGTGTTTTTATCGAGTCATTTCCTATGTCGATGAACTTGTTTAGCTGTTGTAGATGTTTCCTAGCTTCCGACATATCTAAAAAAAATGTGTTGTTATTATTTGTTTTACTGGTATTATTCAAGATATTATTAAGTTTGTATTTAATATTCGTTGAACTTTTATTGTTAATGTTTCTGACTTTTGTGTTTTGTTCCATCCTTGAAATTCACCTTGTCGTCTTTTCTACTTTGATCTTTTACTTTTATTGTCGTTACTTTCTTTCGTCCCCCTTTTTAATTTAATAAATAAAAATTAAACAAAATAACTAATTCCCGTTTTCTTTTCTCATTGTACTCCATCACATTCATTCAAACTCATTTTTATTCAAACTCATTTAAGTTCGTTTTTATTCATAACATGTTCCATTTCAAACACAAACAGTTCGTATCAACCTTCTATTGCATTACAATATCGATTCGTTTCGGTCCCGCTTCCATTTTCAATCATACTTAATTAAATTGTTAATCTAACACATCATAACACAATAATAGTCAATCAAGCGAATCGAATTCATCCCGGCTGAGCCCCCAAAAATCATGTTGGCGTATGTGGGGAAGAGAGAAAAATAAGCACGCACTTTCATCATACTTATCAAGCATCCTCATTCCGTTCGGACATTCTCCACACATGCTCCAGATGATTGTTTGCATATTCCCACATGTGAACCCGTGGTGATGTTCCACGTTGGTGCTGTTCACACGGGTCGGAAGGGTTAGCAGGTGAGCCCCTGCCTTAGGACTACTCCTAACCCTTTCTCGGTTCGGATCCTACGGTGCCTTAGAAGGACTTACCCACATTCACGCATATCACTCGGCCTGATCCTGGTCCAAAGGAACGACCTTCAATCCTAATTACTTACATTCCGCAACATCAGTTTGTCTACCCTGACTACACAAGCAAACATATAGAAACTTTATAAAACCAAAATCGAACAGAAAAATATATTGACACTGACACAAAAATTATATTACTACAACTAATAGATCAACAACTGTCGAAAACGTTAGAAAACATAGCATTGTCAAGATTCGTAAGTCAATTTACGACTCGAAGAAGAGAACAATCGAGATTAATGTAAGTCGTTTCAGACAAAGTTATCCCCGTCAGCAATCATCTCATCGATGTCGACAGGCAATCGGCTATCCGCAATATATTTGATGCCTTCGGCCGGAACAATGCGGAAGACTTCTTTCGAGGGGATTGAGTGGGTGGACGATATTTCCGTGATTTTCGAGTGTGCCGCAGATAATGACGCTTCGAGTGCTGCCATTGCATCTCGGCGTTTTTGGTTTTTCTCGGCTCTGGTCGGCCGTTTTCGTTTGCGGGGCGGCTGGTTATTTTCGGCTACCGATGTGACAACGGGGGCCACGAGGACTGGGGCCAGAATTGGATCGGAAGGACCACCTGCCATGGGCTGATAACCCGACAGCACTGGGGCTGGAATGGGCGGCAGTTGTGAGCCATGCCCCCGGCAGTTCGAGGTGGAAGATGTAGAAGACGAGTGGTGAAGAGGGAAGATATTCGTTCCATCCAAGACAGGAAATTCTCGCACCCGCTTGGCCAGTTCCGCTTCCGTGTAGACCTTGTGGAGGGCTTCGGACTGGGCTTTGATTGTGAGCCTTTGACAGCGGCTCTCCTCCAAGAGGCTGTCTCTACAATGTTCTAATCTGATGATCCTATTTCTCTCTTCTTTCATCTGTGGCGGGGAGAACCACGTTCCTTCGTAGAGATCTATTCGCTTTTTGAGAGCCCCGATGTACAAGTGGAGTTGGGCGATGTCCGCGTTCTTGTCAGCACAAGAAAAACACGGGCGAAGTTCCTTAGCAGTGTTGGCTAGTGTAGTCATCTAAAAATTGAATCATTTTTCATACGTAGTCGCAATATTCCATTAGCGCATCCTTCACAATTTAAAACACAGTCTTGGAAAGTTCGTCCATCATACCACTCCGAGCTACCCTAAAACGACCTTCGCATCCATTCAGTCGCGAACACTTCCACATTAATTTACCCAATGCTAGTAGGTTGAGAAAAGAGAACGGGGAAACCCTCGAATTACTTTACTGGACATCAAAAATCAGCATTTATTGTCAGATAGGGTAGTCCCTACCTGTTAATCTTAGGCTTGTTATTGTTAATTCCTTTTGAAAAAAATATTTAATGATCTATCCCTTAGTATATATCGATATAATATATATGCATATGTATAACACATTATTTATTAATAATTTATTTTCATTATTTTATTATATTATTTAATGTATAGGTATATACTATTATTTTGTATACCATTATATATGTTATATTTATATATTATTATATTATCTATTCATATTTAACTTACGTCATTATATATATTTATCTATATATTATATGTAGGTAATTATGGTATCGTGGTTTGTCGATTTGTGTATGCCTAAGATTATAAGGTCGGAGTTCGGTGTCTCTTTATATTTATTTGCGCAATATCAATCCCACTCTACCCAAAATAAAAACGTTAAACATAATACACCAGAAAAACGTTATAGATTAAATTAGAATTAATCGTAAAGCGCGCTGCAGCTGTCGTCATAGTGACGTCTACTCGTTAGGCTTGTGTGTTGTTATAAGGTTTCTATTAAGTAGATTGATGCGTCTTGTTATGTTAGCCGGAGTCATGATTTTGTGAGTAGTTGTTTATCTGTATAAATCCATAGGACTTGATGCCGGGTTACCTTACGATGCTGTACTCTACTCATTCACTCCTACGCGCCTTTCTACTATCTCTAGTAATATCTCTGCTATGAGGTAATTATGACGTCATTGAACAACTTGCTGTCTGGATTTATAGCCATCCTACTGGGCGGGAGTTCGATGTAGTGTGTCTGAATGCGTGTGTTCTCGAGCCAAGCGAAGTAGATTTTCTACCAGAGTTATTATGGGTAACTGCCTGGGTCGGTGTGTAGCAGATTAGGAGAACCACCAATGCACTAGAATCGATAATCGGTTTCTATCCTATTGTTGACTTAAGACGACGTCTATCAATATGCTCGCTGAGCGAATCGTTGCGGAAATCAGTATGATATCTTCCTTATCCAATATTTCGTTGGTCATTCTAATCTGGTGGCTACAATCTGACTGAACTCAGTTGACAATTTGCTGATAATTTGGACGGTGGTTTCTCTCGCATCTGCCGTAAGTGTCCTGATAATTCATCCTGGTTTATTTACTCTATTTTCAGGGAACGACGCTTATCAGTAGCCCAAGAGTCAACAATTCAGCCTAAAAGTGCAGCGTTGATGGGTTTTGGTCGTAAATGTCTTAGCGATCACACCCCCGAAAAAAGGATTTAGTGGCAATCTACGTCGATCGCGTTGGAATTATTATTCGTAATAGCCGTCTAAATTCTCCTGTATTCAGTTTATCGAATTGCAATACTGTATTAATAACGATATTGGATTTAACTTCGGAAGAAATTGGTTACAGATCTTACTAAAGGTTTTCGTCTAGTAACTTCTCAGTACGATTCTCAATGGATTTATTATGTGACCCCACGTCGGAATTCCTCCTTTTCAAGAAAAGTATTGCATATCCCAAAATCACTAATTATGGATGTTCGTAATGTTTCTCTTGCATCGAAGCCTCAGAACAGTCGTACAAAAACGGAAATATCTTAAGAGTGATCGCGCTCGATGAGGAATTTCACTTCAACCGGTAATTCAAACTGTGGAGTCTCCTCACCCCTCATGACACACCCAAGAAGGCATTCATCTCTGCCGCCATTCTCGCACCGTCATGAGGGACCAATCGACTTATTCATCTTCAACATTTTAGCATAATGTATGATTATAAAGCAATAAATCATGAATAAATAAATAAATATAAAAATTTTTCCCGGCGACCATATCATTTGGCATCCAAGTATGATGTCTCTTCCTTGTCAAATTGCATATTCAATCGTCACCTTCATAACCACCTCATCAATTATTATCACGTTCTCCAAAGATCTAAAAATCCTCAACATATCCTAGATGTATTCTATGAAAATTTCCCGTGGCAGTACTTTCCACCGTGGCATGCCTCTACTTGTCCACATCATACTTGAATCTTCCAGATGATACAGCGGCCGGCACCATGAAGAAAAAGCTGTTTTCATTTAAATAAAATTTATTATATGAAATGAGTTTTGTTTTTTAATTTTAACCATTAAATACATCAAATTAATAAACATAAATACTTCACCATACCTAGAGCTTCGAAAAATTGGAGCGAATTGAATTTAAAACTGATCTCAAATAACTTGGTCACTAGTCGCTAAGTAAGTCCCTTTAAGTTTAAGTGCTGGAATCTCTAAATTAATGCCGGTAATTCTGGTTCTGAAATCTCTGGAATATCTGGAAAGTAGTTCCTGAAATCGTTTAATGAATGTTCCGTAATCTGTCTAGTATTTTCTCGAAGTAATTTGGTAGGTTGCTGTAGAGTATTTTGTTAAAGTGGTCAACTAATAAAAATAAAATTTTACCTGTAGAGTATTTTGTTAAAGTGGTACTCTACAGATATTTTCCATTCCTTATATATTATTTTTCGTCCAATCAGGACACGACTTGTTTGTAATTTTATTATTTATTATTATTTATATGTTTTTTAATGTAATATACTCAATTTTAATGACCTTTCTTATTTTTATATTTATTTTATTTATTTCCTTATTTTTTTCTATTTTTCTCCTATTTTTCCTGCGAATTTATCGCTATTTTATTGTAATATGATTTTTTTTTTTTTTTTTTTTTTGTTTTAATTAGACTTAGAAATGGTTTTGTTTTTATTTAGTTTCTTTAATTCTCATTTATTTTCCTAAATTTTATTATTCTATTTCTATTTTATTTGTTGTGTACCTTAGGCTATTTCCTTTTTGTCTTATTTCTAAATCTTAGGGGTTTTATTTATTTTTGTTACTTATTCCTATTCCTTTTATTGGTATTTTATTGTTTCTCCCTATTTCTACTGAGATGTGGCTGAATTTTATTTTTTTTTTTTATCTTATTTTGTTTATTTTTTCGAGGTTTATTTTCCTATTCGCTCCAGTTTTCTCCACTCCGCATTTCAGCCCAACAATTTGTAAATGTTTCGTATGAATATTGTTTAGCACGAATAAATATTCCATTTTCTATAGGAGTAAAAGGTTTTTCATCTTTAAATGAAAATAGTTCTCCAGATGAATTTATTAAATTTGAAAGTATAGGATTTTCAGTCATATCTCTTTGTAAATCATGAGTTCTTATTGTTAAAAACATTGAATCTGTATCCATTGCATGCATTGATATATTAGAACCATATATAGGTTGTAAGATGTTATAATATGTTTCATACATTTGTAATTTTGAAAGTTTTAAAATTGTAAACCCTATAAATATTGGTTTATTGTATGTTTTCTCAAAATTCTTTAGTTCTATTGCAGTAAGATTTTCAGAAAATACTTGTGCGTTTTTAAATGTAGGCTTTCCTAGCATACGATTATAACGCTTAATGTCTTTATGAGTATTAGTTAGGAGTTCAATATGAGTATATTTATCAACATTCTCCATTGTTTTCCCAAAGACTGAATTGTTTAAAAGTTTATAATTATTATCTTTAAAAAGGTTACCTTCTCTTTTTGCAATGTTTCAGCACCTAATGTTCTCCTCGATAAAAGCTTTCATGAATGGAGCTTGTTTAAATCTTATGACACTATGAACTTTTTTTAATATCATACCTCGTGAAAGATAAAATTGGAGGAGTCTATAGTGACAAAGATAATAAGTTCGATCTGTTTGATCACAAAGAAGTTTCATTGTTGGAGGTTTATCTTGTGAGATTTGCCATTCAGAAAGTTCGTTGATATCAATCTTTCTTCTTACAGGAGCTAAAGGGAAATATCTTGTTCCTGATTTTATATCATCTGGATATAATAAGTCACATTCTACAAAGTAACCTATTGGAGAATCTTTAGGAGTTGAAAGTATTTCTTTTACAAGAGTCTTTAATGATTCTTCTGAGGAATCTTCAGAGTATATTTCATGAAAGTCACTCATTGGTAAATATTGAGTCATAATTCTTGAATATAAAGCTGTTGCATCTATATAAAGTATAAATATAGGATTTTTCATTGTTTCTAATAATTCTTTTAATTCCTCATTGTTAATTTTCATATATGGATCATCAGGGTGTTTAGAGAGTCTTCGGCTAGTAGTTAATGCATTTCTAGCTTTTATTTCTCTATTCCCCATTACTGAAGAGACTCCTCCTCTAATGTTTGTTTTAATTTGGTTAAACATATCGAGGTTAGTTAAAAGATCTATAATTTTATCAGATTCTTCTATATTTGAAGTCCAAATGGTATATAATAAAGTATCCCAAGCTAAAGAGGGTGCTGTTATATAATTGTAAGGTTTAAGAACAAAATATTTTGTAAATTCTTCAAAGCAATCTGCTAGAATATAAACATCCAAGGATAAATACATACTTGTATATTCTCCTAAAGTTTTACACTTGAATAATTCCCACATTTTATTTGCTCGAGAATATTCTTGATCTGTAATATGATATTTTTGAAGTTGTGAAGAGAAATCTTCTTGGCTAGGTAGACTTGTTTCATTATATTTTTCAAACGAGTCAACATAGTCATAAGGATATATTCCTTTTGCTAAGCATGTAGGATATTCTTCTGGAGGAATATTATTTTTTTCCAAGAATTCTCGAGCGATTTTAAATTTTTCTGGTTTCATTGTTTTTGCTATTGCATCTAGAGACATTTGGAAAAAGTTTAACGAGTCTATAAATTTTAATTTTCCATATTCTACTGATTTATATTTTTCCTTTGTAAGTCCTATAACTTTGAAAGAGTTTTTAGCATTTTCTGATAATTGTTTAATAAATAGATGTATGTCATAACCAAAAAGATTATGAAATATAACAGGTACAAATTTAGGAGTATGACAATTAAGATTACAATTTTTATGGGCTGCTCCTCGATAATTATTTTCCTTTTTTAAATGATCATGATCGGGGACTTTTATATTTTTCGAAGATTGTAGTTGTCTTTCATGAAACATTCTTTGTTCTTCTTCTTCAATAGTTTCATTATTTGGAGGTTCCTCAAGGAGTTGATCCTCAAAGAGTTGATTCTCAAATGGTTGTTTACACATCCAACAATTTGAAGAATTTTCATATTCTTCCCAATGTTCAATTGAAAAATTTATTTCATATTTTGTTTTTAATACTTTAAATATTTCATGTTCTAGATCATTTATACTTTTAGTAAAATGATTTAAAACATCTTCTGAAGTTCCTTGAAATGTATATTCTCTAGATTCTATGAGTTCAGGATAATTACTTTTAAATAATAGTTTATAAGCAGAAGGTAATTGTTTAGATTTTTTAACACTATTAGGTTTATTTCTTTTTCTTAGAAAGGCTTTCATCCTCTCTGGTTTCATCTTCTCTCCTGAGGAGTTCCATGAATCCATGAGTTTTATTTTTTTCTATTATTTTTAAATATTGTTTAACCAAATCTTGTTTACGATTTATAGATTCAAAGTCTCCATAAAGCACTCCTACTGTTTGTAGTAAATTTGAAAAGTTTTTAAAATGCATCTCGGGATCTTTAGGCATGTTAATTAAAGCTGGATCATCTTTTTCACAAAATCTTGTATGTTTAATCATAGAGTTTTTAGTTGTTGAATAATGAAGACATCTTTTACATGTTCCTCCTCCACTAGTTGGATTCTCTGGTGATGTAAAAGCTTGAAAGTTTTTTATTAAAACATAATGTTGATTATTTTGTTGTTCCAAGATTAAAAGATATATTTCTCTAGGGTTTTCGGTTCCACTATCAGAAATGTAAATTGGAATAATTTCTCTATTTTTAATATGTTTCATAAATATTAATTTTAAGATTATTTAATTTTTCAAATTCTGGAATGTCTTCTAGTTTCATTGGATGTTTGAATCCTTGGGAAATATTAATTCATTTTCATATTGTTTGTATTTTGAAACTCTTTGAGGGTTTGATTCTTGAGGATGTAAATGTGCAAGTATTGACCAGATGAAACATTTGTTATCATTATTCTGTATGTTTATAACATTTTTAGATTTAAATGGTGTACGAATATAAGATTTAGGATTGGGTGGTAATCCTCTCCAATAATCAATCACTAAAGTTTGGAAAGAGTTGAATACTAAGTTTGAATCTCCTAATTCATTTTCTACTTCCTTTTGTTTTGCTTCTGCTGCTTTAATTATTTCTTTGATGGTTTTATCAAATCCTTTAGTTGAAAATAAATATTTAAAAGGTATTCCAATTTCAACATCTAAGGGTGTTGTCTTTTCTTCTGCTCCTCGCCAGTATTTTGCTTTGATTATAATTTATATTTTATAACATTATACCTTGTCGGTTTATAATTTTTTAAAGCTTCAATGAAAGAATTTTTAATATTTTTTTATTTTTATTTATATATTCTCCAGGAGCTGCAGGTCCATTAATTTTTAATTGAAATTCATCTATATGATTAAAATTATCCCAGTTATATTTTTCTCTTTCAACATGATCAGGTTCTCCTTCTGAATGACATTCCTCATCGTCAGAATTTTGTTTTTTATTTTTACATTCTTTTATATGTTCTAAATAATAGAAATTTAGTTTTGTTGAAAAGTTACAATGAGGACATGTAAATATTTCTCTATTTTTCCCAATACAATTTTCAAAATGTTTATTATATCCAGAATGTAGAAATCTTCCTTTACATTTAGGACAAAGTTTTGAATTTGTATCATTAAGATTATTTTCTTTTAATAAATGAGCTTTCGATTTTAAGTGAGAAATTAATCCAGTTTTATTTTAAAAACTTTATTACAAATATTACAATTCATTTTTAGAAAAAAGTTTTTTATTGGATATCCTGTTTTGATTTATTTTTTAATTTTATATATTATTCATTTTCATAATGTGACAGTCTAATTTTTAGAATTTTATAAATAAAATCCAAAGCCCGATAGCGCAGTGTGAATAGACTAGCACAGTGGTTCAAATAGATAGCGGTTCAAATCACATCTGAGGTTAGTTTTTTTTCAACATAAAATAATATTAAAAATTTGAAAATAATATTGAAAATAGTGTGGGTATCTTATATTTATAAAGTACTTGTATATTTTATTTTATTTATTTTATTTTATTTTATTTTTTATTAATTAAAAATTTAAAAAATGACAAAAATCCAAAGTCTAATAGCGCAGTGGGAATAGACTGACACAGTGGTTCAAATGCTAGTGGTTCAAATCACATCTGAGTTTAGTTTTTTTTCAACATAAAATAATATTAAAAATTTGAAAATAATATTGAAAATGGTGTGGGTATCTTAGATTTATATTTTATTTTATTTATTTTATTTTTTTATTTTTTATTAATTAATTAATTTTTAAACATAAATATGAAAAAAAAAATATTGAAACGGGTGTGGTGGCGAACCGGTAATTATCGCCACCAGTCTTTCGAACACCCCCGGATCGATTCTATAATGTGCACATTTATTTCTCAGTTGTTTTCGGACCTCTTTCGGATTCACTTTCGAATTCATTTGTACTTTCGAGCAGCAGGCTTAAAAACGCCGATGAAATCGTGTTCGAGCGAGAAGCGAATAATAAGGTGTGCTGCTATTATCGAATTGATTCTGATATATGAGTCTGGCCAGCTTGTATATTGGAAGAGATTTGATAAACGAAAGAGGTTGAATAAAAAAATGATCCGGATCAAAAAAAACTGTTGAGAGGACAGTGAAAAAAAAAATACCACTGTCCTCTCAGAGCAGTTTTACTATTTTCATAAAATTTTTTATTCTTCAAGACATCAAGATTAAGATTTATAAAATTATAAATTAGTCAAATAGCAACTTGCTAGTTGACATCCTCAAGTAGTGTGTTTATATCCCTAACCAAAATAGTCCTCTAACTTTTTCATAATACCATTTTCTTTTCTATTCTCTTTATGTTTATGAGACTTTAAAGATTAAAACAGTTAGAGCCATTAAGGGTGGTTGTTTTCAAAATATAGGGTTAAAATACTATAAAAGTATAAGTTTTAGGTTGTTTTTCTAATGGTTTAAGCGTAATGGAGGCATGTTTTGTTGGGAGGGCTGTTTTGGTTAGGGATATAAACACACTACTTACGACAAAAATTTTATTTTTTGAAAGGAATATTTTCTATAAGATATGCTTGAAAAAATCGAAAATATCTTCTTTGAATGAATTTTTTTACATTTATATTATAGCTCCGTCCATCTAATCATGTGCTGGAACATTCACGTTTGGGTACTCTAATTCAACATCTAGGTCCTCTTTGTCTTATGCAGCAATCATTTTCTGGAATTTTTTTCGCTTTCAGTAAATAATTCATGCTGTTAAAGGATGGACGAACACTAAAGATTTTGAAAATTAAATATTACATAGTGAAAGCAGATAAATACAGAATAAACATACATATTATTAACAATTTGATGTGATCTGTTAATTTATCTATTTATGCTATTATATTGATTTATTGGTTCTGGTTGACATTATAATAAAATAAACCCCATACGAATAAATTTATCTTGTTTGATGATAATATTATAATTGTCTATTTTTATTGTCTGTTAATGTTATTATTATTATTATTGTTATTATTATTATTATTATTATTATTATTATTATTATTATTATTATTATTATTATTATTATTATTATTATTATTATTATAATGGATTAAAATATTTTTACGGATGTCTAACAATGAAATAAGATAAACATTACAAGCTTTGTGATACCCAGTGCAAATCCCAATAGTAGACTAGTTTCGAGCTTTTGGCTCTCATCAGTACTATGCGGGAGACGCGAAGATTTCTCTTCGCGCCAGGTAAGTATACAATATTGCTGATTCAACTCTATTGCATACTTTACCTGTTACACTGGAAATCATATAATTTGCAAATTCGCTAAATCACAGAATAAAAATATCTGCGAACTTGTAAACATGGCGTATGAAAAATCATATTCGCCTCTGGAGACACCGTCATACACAGAAACTGTTTACAAGTGCATCCGTAAACCTTTAGCATTTTTAACTTGTAATGGATTAAAATATTTTTACGGATGTCTAACAATAAAATAAGATAAACATTACACGCTTTGTGATATCCAGTGCAAATCCCAATAGCAGATTAGTTTCGAGCTTTTGGCTCTCATCAGTACTATGCAGGAGACGCGAAGATTTCTCTTCTTTTAAAATAAGAATGCTCACTCTATGTTTCATATCATTTTTTGTATCTTTTAATTTAAAAATGTTTTAAATTTTAAAATAAATTTAGTGTTCAAAAAAAGAATTTTACATATAACAAATTGTAAATATATGAAAAGTAATACTCCCTCTGTCCAAAATTGATAGTCCAGTTTGACTTTAAATCGTAATTTCTTTATGCGTAACAGTGATACTTAAAATGCAGTTTTGTTATTTGTTCAATCAATAAAATAAAATTTTTTAATGTGTTTTTATTGCAAAAAGGTTTTACAAAACCGTTCAATTTTTTATATCCTCTATTGACAATCATTTTAGGAAAAAGGCTAAAATGCAACTGGTCTATCATTTTTGGACAGAGGGAGTAATTACTTTAACCCATTTCTTTCACAAATTTCAAAAATTAATCACTGATTTCGTAATCAAGGACAAAAATAATACTGAAACATGTTTCGAATGGAATTCAAATGTAATAATGTAGTTAATATACCAAAAAATACACCAATCGACATTCATACAGATGTTAATTAATTTATTTAATACACAATCGTTCAGAAATTTAATAGAATACATAACTATACTATCTACTAATCCATATCATTTTATTTGTATATTTTATTCACTTGAGATGTAAATAATATTTAAAAAATAATTAATTTTTAATTAAATTATTTTCAGGTGAATTTTTAATATTTCTCAAAATATTGTTATTATTTAAAGAAACACCTAAATAATCTACAATCTTAAAATAAAAAGTGCATATAGAAAATTAGTCGACTAAAAAGTATTTATTTTAGTCATAACCAATACCATTAAATTATTTCAGTGTTTAATTTTTTCTATCTACTTTATTTTTAAAGAAAATATGTTTTATCTAAGTCAGACGTAGACAGATTTTCTAGGTAGTCTTATAAAAGTTATTACAGTTTTAAAGATTTCTTCATTATCTTTTGTAATGGAATATTTGTGAGAATGCATTTGTTTGATCAATGATAATTTTTATTTATGTTTTTTGTTTACCCATAACATATGTCGATGACCATTAACATTATGATATGAGATTAGGTTTTAATTTTATTGTCATCCATTAAAACAAGTATCAGATTTAACTACATATATTCTTTGATATATTATAAAAATATAAAACATTCAAATTTAAATAATTTTAATAATGTATTCTTATCAACTTATACATAATTTCTGAAAATATCTAAAGAATATGGCCAAAAGATTTCAGCTTAATTATGGACTAAAAACTAAAGTAAAATTTTAATAAACAATGCTGAGAATAAGAATATATTCTCAAGGGAGGCTTGAAAATATTGAAAAACCTAAAGTCATCATTTAAATTGATCAATAAAGTTTTAATGCAAATAAAACTTACTTTTCTTTATTATTTGTATTTTACAGACTAAAATTATTTTAAATTAATATTAATAAAACAAAAAAGTTTCATGTTCTAACTTTTAATCGAATATAATAATAAGTTGTTTTATATTAAGTAAAAATAGATCAATGAAATTCTTAAGAATAATCACAATTTTTCGATATTTGTTTACTACAATAGATAATTAATTTTAATCAAGTTTGCAGTCTAGCATAACTTCTTTCACCTTATTAAAATATTTCTTTTTTACTTTAAGTTGAGTACTCGATACTGATATTTAAATTATTCATATACATTTCACAACCAAAAAATTCATAATTTCTACTAAGAAAAATTATTACATAAAAGTCGAAAAATTAAAACATTTAAAAAATCATCAAAATACACCTAATTCCAGATGTTAAAAGTCTCTACATTTAATGTGTCATATTCGAGTGTAGTGAAGATATATGGGGATTTTTGCAAAACGGGCAAAGTTGAAAAATTAAAGGTAGGTGGAAGGAAACCAAAAAAGTTATCTGTGGAAAACATAACGTTTATAAAAGATTTGTTGCTTGAGAATTGCAGTTTAACCCTAAATGAAATCAAGTTAAAAGTATTCGAGAGGTTTGTAGTGTCGGTATGCGAGGCAACAATATCGAGTTATATTGAAAGTTTCAATTTTTCAATTAAGAGAATTTCAAAGATTTCAAATGCAGCAATTACAGAGACATTGGTTGCAGAACGAAGAACATACAGTAGCTGGTTCCTCGAGAAAGTAAATGAAGGAAAAAAATTTCTATTCTTTGATGAAACAGGTTTCCAAGTAACAATGAGGAAACATTATGGAAGATCAAAAAAAAGGGAAGAAGGCCATTGAGATAGCTCCAGGAATCAAATCAAGAAATAAAACCGTTATGGCTTGTATGTGGAAAGGCGGGCTAATCCATTATGCAGCTTTAAATAAAGCTGGAAATCGAGTTTCTTGTTTGGAATTCATGGAAACACTATGTGAAATTTTAACTTTTGAAAACTTAACGAATGTGACAATAGTTATGGATAATGTCTCATTTCATAAGTGTAGTGAAATTTCAACCTTTATTGAATCGAAAGGACACCAAATCAAGTTTCTACCACCCTATAGTCCATTTTTCAATCCCATTGAATTCATGTTTTCTCAATGGAAAGGTATTGTAAGATCACGAAAACCAAATACTGATGTCGAGCTTTTGAGAATTATCGATGATTTTAAAAACATCCTAACGGTAGAACAATGCGAAAATTATGTGAGGCATGTTACAAACAATATTATAAAATGTTTGGGTGGTATAAATGTATTCGAGGAATAAATATTTTCATTTTAACTTTATTTATTTACCGAATCTTGTTGGTTTATCGTTAATATACATTTTACTCGTGTTTACAAAAATGAATTCAAAATAAATATTTTTATAAATATTCATCAATTAAAAAAAATTATTCATAAATTAAAAAAAATATTCATCAATTAAAAAAAAATCTATTTAAACTAAAAACCCTATAATACACGTTGGTGTGTTCATCAATCGATGACTCACCATTTATGAGAGTGTTTATTTCATTTTTTTCATTTTCAATTCAGTTTTATTTATGGTNCAGCTTTAAATAAAGCTGGAAATCGAGTTTCTTGTTTGGAATTCATGGAAACACTATGTGAAATTTTAACTTTTGAAAACTTAACGAATGTGACAATAGTTATGGATAATGTCTCATTTCATAAGTGTAGTGAAATTTCAACCTTTATTGAATCGAAAGGACACCAAATCAAGTTTCTACCACCCTATAGTCCATTTTTCAATCCCATTGAATTCATGTTTTCTCAATGGAAAGGTATTGTAAGATCACGAAAACCAAATACTGATGTCGAGCTTTTGAGAATTATCGATGATTTTAAAAACATCCTAACGGTAGAACAATGCGAAAATTATGTGAGGCATGTTACAAACAATATTATAAAATGTTTGGGTGGTATAAATGTATTCGAGGAATAAATATTTTCATTTTAACTTTATTTATTTACCGAATCTTGTTGGTTTATCGTTAATATACATTTTACTCGTGTTTACAAAAATGAATTCAAAATAAATATTTTTATAAATATTCATCAATTAAAAAAAATTATTCATAAATTAAAAAAAATATTCATCAATTAAAAAAAAATCTATTTAAACTAAAAACCCTATAATACACGTTGGTGTGTTCATCAATCGATGACTCACCATTTATGAGAGTGTTTATTTCATTTTTTTCATTTTCAATTCAGTTTTATTTATGGTTTTAGAAGTAAGTTTTTTAAATTTAAGTATATTTTAAGACTTGAATTTTGATTTTGTATAATTCAAGCTCTTAAATATTACTTGTAATCAGCATTTATAATATAAAATATTGATAATTAAATTTCAGGTGTTTTTTTGGGTATTTTATGACATGTTATGAATTTGGAATTATTTCAATAAAATGTAAGTAATAAGATATATTTTTAACTAAAAAGAAATGAAATAATCACCAAACACATTTATTTTTTTAAGACATTTAGGCGTTAATGGATAAAATTGTTTTTAAAGTTTTTGTAATCTTCTTTCTCCAGCTCATTTTCAATAGCCTCTTTGACGATGAAGACGGATTTTGTCATTTTCTGAAATTCTATGAAAATATTATTTTTTTAAAATAAGTTATTAAAATTTACGATTTTCAAATTTTTTTCTTCAATTTTAAAGATGGCAATGGAACTTGTTGAACATCTTCACACAAAGGCGTTTGACTAGAAATATCTGATATGCTGTAAAATATTTTAATTATTTGTAATTAAATGAAAAAATTCTTACATTGTCAGATCTTCACCTTCGCAAAACGGAAGTGTTTCCAAAGAAATATCTGAAAATCTAAAGAAATATTAACTTCAAAAATATTTTATAAATAGATCTTACGATGTTTTATCGTCCTTTTCTCGAAAACTCAAAGTTGAGTTGTCCAATTCAAAATGCAAATTTTTTTCAGCCATGAATTTTAATAATTTAAATTTAATGATATGTTAACAGTATGTTAATTACTTTCGGAATAAAATAAGCTACACCAAACTCCAATGAGAACCATTTCCTATAATATAACAAAAAAATCAATAATCTTACATTATAGATACATACATACTTACTTTGATTTTATGTTGATGTGTTCATTTAGAGTGCAGTCAGATACTTCTTATACTATAGAAATCTGAAAAGTGGTAGAAAAATTTAAAACTACACACAAGCGCAACACATACTAAAAAACACATACAAACCTTTGATTCATCGAAATGCACCGCTGAGATACATTTCTATAATAATTCTATTTTAGACAATTTTTGGATGAAAAAAGATCGCTGAAAATTTTTAAAAATATATTTTTAATGAAATTTCAAGAGCAGATGAATTTTGTTCAATGTCTTTTCAATCCATATTTGCTTTCCTGAAAGAAGGTCCTCATATTGAGCTCAGAAAAAAAAATTACAAAAATTATTTTATTTTTATTATTCGGGGATTTTTTCCAAAATGTTTTAGAAAAGTACATATTTTTGGTAATTCAATTATTTAATTATAATTAAAAACATATCTAACTCACATTTTTTCGAAAATATTCCAAAATACTTGTCATAAAATATCAAAAATCCCTGAAAATTAATTCAAAATAATTTACAATTATAATGTTGACTAAAAGTAAAATTTCAGAACTTGAATAATGATCTCATATCTATATGGATCAAAATTCAAGACTTAAACTTTGCTTAAAATTAAATATCTTACCTGAAAGCCATTTCTAAAATGGCTAAAATAAATTTCCAAAAAACATTCATTATTGTAAGCAATTCAGTAAATGATAAATGTAAATTGATGATGATTAATACAGTAAATTGGTGAGAGAAATTGTTCTACACGCCAACCACCACTATAGAGAATGTATCTCAGTGGTATTTGGTGTATATTAAATTTGCGTGTATTTTATATTATGTGTGCTATGTTTGTATGTAAATTTATTTTTCTAACACTTTCTCAATTCCTATAATATAACTTTTAACATTTGGAACATTAAATATTTGCACAAAGGTAAGTTTGTGTGTTACTATAGTATAATTTTATCGATTTTTTTAGATTATAGAAACTTTTGTATTCTGGATTTAGGTGTATTAAGTTATTAACAAGTGTTTACTTTCACAAATAAATATTTTATATTTATGATCGTGAAATTTGGTGAGTCGCAGGTAATCCAAGCAACCTAAGATACAATTGTTTACCCGTTGATCATGTTAGACACATTTCTTTTCTTCGTTCTCCAAAGTCAATTTGTCATTATTCTCATTTGATTTATTTTCTTTGATTATTTTGTAATCTTCTAATTCAGAATTTTTCAATTTTTCCCAATGTAAAGCTAATTTTCTTAGTTCAGTCCGTAAATTTTTTATTTTTACCCGTACTTGTTTCATTAAATTTTAACATCAGTTTGCTTAACTCCACTAGTTCACCAGATTGAAGTTTATTATAAAGTATTTCAGGGAAACGTTTCGGATCTAGATACGAAAAATGTAGGTTTAATCAACATTTTATTAAGAATATTTTCTACCTTCTGTTCAAATTGTCATTAAACTGATATAACACTCTAAATTTCCATTATCTGCTAACAGGTCAAAGGTAAACTAAAAAATAGAGGTTATTTATCTGATCTTATTATTCAGATGGATAATGAGAATTGAAAAGGAGTAAAAACGAATTCTAGGGACAGGCACAAATTGCTATTTTCAAATTGTATTTATCACATAAACTTTATTCAAATCCATTGCGTCACTCCAATATCAAATCTGCAAGGGAACATAGCATACTTACTCTAAGCTGCTCTGCGCAGCAGTTTTGAAAGGCTCTCGCATTTATAACAAGCTTATCACACATGCCAAAGATCATCAAACCAAACAAAAAATTTACAATTTGAATATAATTTTAATTTTTTTAAATAAAAACAGAAATTATATTAAAAAATAACATCAACTATTAATGTTAAGTCACCAATTTTGTTTCAATGTAAAAATAATGTTGCACTTGCACATTTGGTGATTTGGTCTGCTCAGTCTTTTGGTTTTCCACACAAACTGTCGTCTTAGAGAGAACGTTGGACCAGAGTAGTAAGCCAGACGAATATCTTCTATCGATAGTCCGTGGACCACATGAATTCCCATTAATTATATTTCTGCGGATAAAAGTTTACTTTTTACGAGCATCCAACCATTTAATACAGGAAAAACGTTGGTTACTCGACGAATATTAATTTGGTTATACATATTGCATTCTGGGTTAGGGTATAGTTAGATCGACCTATAACCCACCAAAAGAAATCTTCATTATTCATTAGAGATATTAAGAATTCCGAAAGATGATATATATCGGTGTTCTTTGTAAAGTAATAATAAAAGATATATTTCTACATGTTGTAAAAACAGTGAAAAATATTTGTATTGATGAGACACGTTTAAAAAATCTAAATATTTGAAAATATTTTGTAGCTGAAATACTTTGGGCCGATTTAACCACTTCTGTGGTCAGCCGTTGACTAATTGTTCTCGAATTATCAAATTACGACACGTGTCACTCAACTCGTGCGATGCGTTCTCTAGACTAGTGGGGTAATGGCCCAAGCTGCTCTCGAGCAAATCACTATAAAAAGTTTCGTGTACGATTTGCCCGAATCCAGTTCAGGCAAATCGTTGTGTCAGCAAAATACCTACCTAAATTGTGTTCGTGCAAATCACACAAAGGGTTAAATAAATATTTTAGAATAAATGCCATCTGAAATCATAATTTAAGGGAAAATATAAAAAGCATGATACATGTGTATCAACAAAACTTTCACGAGTCATCATTGTTGATGAGGTACACCTAAGTCAGAAGCACCAACACCCTATATCAGGAACGAAACAAGTTTCCATTTTTTGTTAAAAGAAAACCATATATTAAAGAGTTGTAACAAAATTCTGCATTTTAGTTGGAAAATTATAAAAATGTTAACTCTTTTATTGCTGTTCTTAAAGTTTAAGTATAGTAATTATATGACCAAACACATTTATTCTCTCAATTAATAATAATGAGTAAAGCCTCATTTTAATGTAAAATATTAATTAAACATAATAAAAGGATCATAAACTCATTATTTTAATACAAACAAAAACAATATTTGTAATTAAGAATTGTCGTGTTTACATGGTTCTGAGACGAGACAAGAGCCGAGGAAAGACATACAGATTATTTATTATTATCAAAATAGGTTTTAAAGTTGTTTCTATTTTGAGAAAATATTGAAATTTGTCAATAAAATATACCAAATATTACTTTCTAATATTATGCAAAATATCATAATAATCATAAAATCATCATTATAATTTCTAACAAATTAGAATTTCTGACAGGCTTAATTAGAATGAATGTTTTTTAGTTTCAGGTTAAAAAGTTTGACTTGATTTATCCAATTGCACGCCAAATTTTACATTCCATTCAATTAGTTTAACACGTAATAATAATAATAATAATAATAATAATAATAATAATAATAATAATAATAATAATAATAATAATAATAATAATAATAATAATAATAATAATAATAATAATAATAATAATAATAATAATAATAATAATAATAATAATAATAATAATAATAATAATAATATTAATAATATTAGAGAAACGCCAACTCAATAAATTCAACATAAACGCGATATATTTCAATTGTACAACAATCTTCGTCAGGCCGCAATCTGGATAATCAATAATAAGACATAAAATATGCAATATCTAAACAAATTAACTAATAATAATCATCTCCAAACTGTATCAAAAATTTTAAAAAAAATATTTTAAAAAAAAATATTTCAAAAAATACATTTTAAAAAACCAAACCATATTTTACATAACCCACATACATATTATTTTAAAATTAAATTTTAATTTAATAACATTTAACATTCAACATAAAATTAACAAATTTAAAAAAATTACATAGTTTACAAAACACAAACATAATTATACCACAAACAAGACTCCCAACCTTCATCCTTCAATTACTTAAACACATTCAAAATCTCCGTGGAACGGGCAACTTGATCATTTATTTTTGGATTTAAATATCTAATCAACAATGCCTCACAAGTTACTCGTTCCCAATAATTACTTAAACCTTTTGAAATAATTTTAAAATCAGAGATACCTATTTTTTTACTGACACATTTCCTAACATGATTACTAATATTAGTCAATCCTTTTGGTCGACAGTGTTCAAGAACTCGGGTGCAGAGATGACGGGCAGTCTCTCCAATGTATATGGCATTACACCCATTACATGAAAATTGATACACAAGCTCAGAACACAAACCAATTGGCGTTGGACATTTACTAGTAAACATACTGCTAACTTTGCAAGAAGTGGAAACAATCCTGAATTGATCCTTGTCTACATATTTGAGAATTTTATGTTTAAATTCTCTGAAACCCTCCGAATAAGGCAATACTAACACATATTTCGGCTCCATGCGATTGGATCGATTCTTGTCACTTTCCGAATTTAACATAGTACTTTCCTCAGGATCAATAGGTACCTCAGATTCAGACGTACGCATACCAACGTTATCAGATTTAAACATTAACTTATCCACAGTCACTTTTGTCATCTTCTCAAGAAAAGATTTAGAGTAGCCATTTTTAAGTAACAACTCAACCAATACATCAATACTTTTTACTGAATTAGCAAACGTGGAGGATAGTGACCAAGCACGAAACACTAATCCTCTCACCATATTCCTTTTATATTTAAACTCACAAAAACTATCAGGCGTTGTATATAAACCAGTATCCGTCGACTTTCTATATATTTCAGTCTCATAATGTTTCGATTTGCGTTGAATGAGTAAATCTAAAAACGCAATCGATGACCCTTTTTCTTCCTCACATGTGAATTTAATATTCTTATGCAAATCATTCATAAAATTTAAAAACGGCATTACATGTTCACGACTCTCAAACACCAAAAAAATATCATCCACATACCGTTTGTACACACTAGGTTTAACAAGATGGCATGAAGACATTTTCTTTTCCAAACTAGACATAAAAATAGAAGCCATAGTTGGGGCTAATGGAGAACCCATAGCAACACCATCCACTTGTTTATACCATTCATTATTAAACAAAAAGTTAACATTCGACGTTGAAAATTCAAGCAATTTGCGAAAAGCAATTTTATCCACATTCTTATGTTCAGACTCATTATTATTCCACATTTCACAACATAAATCAATCGTTTCCGCCAATGGAACATTAGNTATCTTAATATTAAATAAAGTTAAATAAAATAAATAATTATTTATAAAAATCAAAGGAATTCAAATAAAAATAAATAATTAAAAATTAAATAAAATAAATAATTAATAAAATTAAAATAAAATAATCAAAAATTAATATTAATAAAAAAAATTTAAAAAAATTAATAATAAATGTAATTAATATCTACACATAATTTAAATCCTAATTTACTTAGTCATATGGAGTGAATTATATATCGATTAATGTTATTTAGTAAGTAGTAAAGAAGATAGGGGTACCAAAATATGCGCCAATGGTGACACTATTACCTAATGATATTTATAACTAAGTTAATGTACACTATATCAAAAGAAACAAAAGAATATATTATAACCACCCGAAAGGAATGGTACACAAACACAAGGTATTTTTCAGAATATTGCAAGAATTTACTGAAGTTTCTTTTCTATTTTCTGAAAGCTTTGAATGAGATCTTATAACTTTTTGTAAATTGCAAACTGAAATGACACAAAACATAACTTCAATTAAATGGAAATGGCATTCTTCACATTTGTTCATTGATGAATCATATAATGACGATTCCCCCAGCATATGTAATCTAACCCTAACACCACAATGATTAAATACAAAAGGACAGTAACACTTAATACACGAATAAATCGAACGTGAGTAGTATTATAATATGGTAATGTTAGATCGCAATTATGCTCAATTACATCATCTCAGCAAATCCTGGACGTCATCATTTCATTACATCTCTTTCGTTCCGATAGATCGTAATTTTTGTTTTCGATTTGCCAGTCTAACGACTGAATATGTATGGCTTACATTTTGGCATTTATGTAGTTTTGCCTCATGAACAATGAAGTATTTTTATTGGCAAATTTCTTCAATATTTGTTTTTGTCTACGTGATTTTATGTAATTTTGAATGGTTCTTGTGTGGCATCTTGACGATTTGTATAGAATATAGTAATATAGAATATATAGTAATAATATAGAATATAGTAATCTTGGTGTTTACCGCCTCTAGAATCCTGAGTTTTTGAATATTGATGATTTGCGTGAAGTTCATCGGAAATGTTAATATCAAGATTGGAACGTTGCGACTTGAAATGCTGAGAAATACTGGATAATTCTGTAATAATTCTGAAATAATTCGGTTTCTCCATATACATTTGACTAATTTCATATATGCTCCATCAGCGGTTTTATTTATTTTTCTACTTTTATAACCTGTTGCAGCGTATTTTACTGACCCTTCACTACAATATTTGTATTGTTTACTAGCTCATGTTGAATATAAAATCATTTGATCAACCCAGTCTATAATGATTTACTTGTTTACCTATATCTAAAAATCTCCAGATAATAATTATATTAGTCTTATATTATATTACACTTTTCCCAATTACATATGTCCATTTTTACTCATCTTTCGATACGCCACTGACTAGTTATCAATAAATTTTAATTATTTAATGGGTACTTATACTATATTTTTAATAATATTTTTAAAGACCGTCTTATGACCGGTCTAGTATTAAAATAAATCCAACCTCCTCGTTGGGGCCTCTTAAAAGTAAAGGTGTCTAAAGGTGTCTAAGCCAATTAAGGTCTTAAATCAAAAAATATAAATCCCTGAGATATAAATACTTGTAAAAAGTATTATGAAATACTCATCCGTTTGTTGTTATAATCTACATGGGGACTGATATAAGTTAACTGTCATCCATAACTGATAAATAAAATATTTTTACATCAAGATCTTTTAAGTTTAAATGACATTAATTAATAATTATTAAAATTTTAGGTAATTTTGTTTAAATTCTAATTTAAACTTTCGGAAAATCAGAATGAAACATCTGATAGACTAATTAGTGACGAAAAAATACAATTTTCAATACGTTGTTGAGAACTAGGAAATGTGGGAAATGATTAATCATTTAATTAAAAAAAACAAATCTCTGAATTGAGTCTTCTTGAAAAATTTCTTTTTAATTTTCTCTATTTCTTTTATTTTTATAGCTGAACTTTATTAGTTAAAAATCATTTGTTATTAATAAGTCAGTGGGGATAAATTGCAGTTGACATGTTCTGTAATGTCCATTCTTGTTAGCATTAATAAATAGCTTTTAATAATCTTATATTTTTTATTCATTTATTATATTTTATCCTTTTCACCACTGATTGATTTTCATATTTACTTTCTTTTATCTTCATTTCAACAGTCTTTTTCAAGTGTTAGAAAATATAAATTTTTAATCTAAAATAAATTTAATACGAAATGCATTAATTAATTGGAAATTACATTTTACCAAAATAAGTAATATCAAAGCAAAAATCTTTCCACTCCTATAATTTATTTAAGGTGCCATAGAAATTGACAGTTGAGATTAAATTTCTCTTGAAATACTCGATTACATAAATTTTTTATTACAATATATGAAATTATTAGCTTGCAAGAGAGTTTAGAAAAATTTATTTTGCATTCCTGCAAAATGGTTATTTTAAATATTTAAAAAAATAAACAATAAAAAATATTTTCAACAAATATTTAAATCTACAAAAGTGTATGTTGACACAATGAGTTCGCTTTTATTGAGAAACTTCACGAAGGTAGTTTTTGTAAAGATTTTTCAAAGCACCTAATGTTTATTATCATTATTATTATTTTGATTATTATAATAATAATTTATTATTAATTTATTATTAGTATTTTTATTATTATAATAATAATTTATTATTATAATAATAATTTATTATTAATTTATTATTAATATTTTTATTATTATAATAATAATTTATTATTAATTTATTATTAGTATTTTTATTATTATAATAATAATTTATTATTAATTTATTATTATTATTTTTATTTATTGTTTTATTTTGAATTTTAAATTCTTCGATAAAATATTTTGATTTATTTTATTTTGAACCAAGAGAAAATGGAAATAAAAAAGAATATTTAAATGCATTTGGAAATTGAAATAGCTAAATTTCAGGAAATCGATAAGGATTATTTTTAGTCAAAAATGTTTTCATTTTATTAAATATTTACTTCGCAGCGAAATTATTATATTATCATTTATTTGTTTAACATTTAATTAATGCTGCTACCAAAAATCAATCACTTCATACTAACAATATTATTATTATTATTATTATTATTATTATTATTATTATTATTATTATTATTATTATTATTATTATTATTATTATTATTATTATTATTATTATTATTATTATTATTATTATTATTATTACATAACTTTGTTGGTAAAGTTTTAAAGCAAATTAAACTAGATTTTACAATTAAAAAACAAATGATTTGTATTATTCTTGTTGTAGTACCTATAACTTTCCAATTAATAAATATATTAATTTAATAATTACATTTCAAACAAATTATTAAATTAAGAAAATTAAAATTCATTGGGTTAATATTTTTATACATACAGTTTCTTTCAAACATCCATCTTTTTAATCAATAAAAATGTACGTAAAACTCTTGAATTGGAACAGTTTGTGGATCAACGAAATCCTTCACCTATATACGAAATGCACATTACAAATAATAAATCACTTAAAGATGCTGTTGATGCTCATACTCATCGTCAGTTCACTGAATATACAGTTCAAATCAGCAATTACGCTCGGATAATAGAGACTGCACCATCACACTTGAATTTCCAAACAACCAAAAATCAGGAGGAGTCATATTCAATGAAATGTAATGCAATTTTAAAATTCGCAAATACCAGATATACTTTGTGCTAAGATGTGGAATTCAATAAATATATTGTACCAATTAGTTTTATGTTTCTACACTTGTTTACATTAAATTACAATAAATAAATAAAGTACAATATTGTTGGGCTAAGATTGAAACAGTTTCCACCTATATATTCTTGTTTTAATTGACTAGATAAATGGTCCCTAAGACGACCCACATAACATGAAAACCGCATACTTAAATTATTAAAAAACATTAAATAAAACAAAAATAAAAATTATAACATAAGTAAAATAATTAAAACAAAAGTAATAAAATTAGAGAAAAGCAAGAAGTTTAAGAAAAAGCATTAAAACAAAGAATAGATCGCCAAAAAAGGCACAGCCGCACAAAATATCTCTTATCCATAAGATAAGAATTGTATGTAAAGGCGATCATTTAATTAATCAGGTAGATAAAAAAGAAAAAAAAGAAATTAATTTGAAAATAGTGAATTAAGACAAATATAAAGAAATGAACCAATCAAAATGATTGGAGATTAAAATCAAAAAATTAAAATACATTACGATGAAAAGCACACATGATCGATCCTGATTGGTCGAACACATACATAAAAAAACTATATACAGGTCTGTCTCAGTGGACATATTACCACTTTTTAACACTTTTTAAATCGATTGGTAAATTATTAGTTGTCTCGGGTCTGTGTGCGCTTTTTTCTTTGTTTTGGTTGTGTGCGCACACAGACGCGTAAAATGGAGAATGTGGAAATTTTTAATCAGATCCTCGCGTCTGTGTGCGCTTTTCTTTTCTTTGTTTTTGGCTGTGTGCGCACACAGACGCGAGCAAGAAGTATTTCAATATTAGTTAATTAGGTAGTTGTAATTTTTATTTTAGATTTAGAGAGTTTATCGATTTGGTTTTTGAACGTGAATGACTGTTGTAAAGAGTTAGAATTTTTATGGATTTTTGAAATTGTGAATGTAAGAGTTGGAAAAGATGGCTTATGATTCAAACAATATGATATCAAATTTATGTGGTGGATTGCTTTCCGTGGATATTCGATGCAATTATTGTGATGTAGTAGCTACACAAAGACAGGTTCCAGATAAAATGATTGAGAAGAGTTCAGCTACAAGATTGTTTAATATTACTGAAAGTACTGGAGGTGTTATGACTGGTATGATCCCTGATTATCGATCTCAAGTATGTCGTGCACAAATGGAAGCAGCTCGATTTAGATATAAACATGGATATGAAATGCCTTGCGACATAATATGTCGTTCTATTGCGGATGTTAAGCAGCTTTCTACCCAATCAACTGAGATGCGACCATTAGGTTGTTCAATGATGGCTTTATCCTATAGTATTGAAATGGACAAATGGTTATTATTCAGAAATAAAATGATTATGCTTTATTTTGAATTTAAAAATGAACATCGATTTTAACTACTTTTTCTATCACTGAAACTCGTTGTGAACTATTTTAAGCTTTTTGCACCACAAAACATTTATATAGACTACTTTTTGCAAAATTACCGTCAATCGTTAGAACCGTTTGTTTAAATCAACCTCAAACTATTATTATTTTTCTAAAACGTTTTTGTTGTTTTGTTTTTGCCGTCTTTAAGCGACAGTTCTACTATCGTTCATCTAACCAAAGTCCACTGATAGTTTGGATAAACAATTAATTATCTGGTAAAGGTTAAAACTATGTGTTAAATCAACCGTTGAACATCGTCACCAGAAACTACAGGGGAGAGTAATTGTAAGATAGAAGCTCGCCTGTCCTTTGATTTTCAACCATGGGTACACTGTTTGAGAATTCGCGAATCATGGGAGTTTTCTTAAAGAGTAAAAAATTCCTCGACTTGTTCGTTTTTCTTCTACCCGAACGCCAACAATATACAAAGAAAGTACGTAATATAAATAAAGTGGACTTTTTGAATAAACCAAAATTATTTGAAATGATTTTTGTTTAAATACCAAAAATTAATATTGTAGAATTTATAACAAATTTAACAGGAATTTAAGAATAATTCTGATACCGGTGCCGATATTCAAACCACAAGACACAACACAATTCTGTATAATTTTTAATAAAGTAACGTTTCACAATCCAAACTCATTTTTTTAATTCAATAACCAACAATATAATTTATATGTCCACCTCAATAATTTCCTATTACGGTATATAATCTAAAATAATTTAAAAAAATATCTTCTAAAATAATTTCCATTCATTTTTACAAAAAAAGCCTTTTTATTTTTAAATTTCCCATATTACTATATTTATATTTTTTACAGAAGATAAAAGATTGAAATGTTCAAATATATTTTATATTAAAATAAAATAATTTTACGAAAAAATATAAAATATATTTTCATATTAAAGTTATTTGAAAAATATAAATAATTTTTAAAATTAAATTATTAAAAATTAAAAGATGAAACCTTAAAAATTAAAGATTCAAATAAATTAAAGATATAATTGTGCAAATCAAATGACAAAGTCTTTAAATCTATTATCGCTTTAACTGAATAAGTTTTCTAAATGAATACACCGAATTATAATGGGAATTTTCTTATTCAATTGTTTCTAATGATAAAGCAACTAATTTGTGATAAAAAGCCCGAATTTCATCAACAGGAAAAGAGATAATTGCTATATGGAAATAAAATTTTACAATGAATTGGCAAATCCAGAAATCCATTGGATTCTGGATTTGGGAGCGCAGAATCTATTCCCAAATAACAAGTGCAACATTAGAAAATATTATTTATCAGTTATCAGTAATTATGATTTCAATTTTTTATTGAATGGTAATTTTGTTTTACTGATTTTAAATACCTTTTCAAACAAATAAAAAATCAAAAATCAGCAAATAATTAAACATCAACTTAGTTATTTAATCGATAAATAACATTAATTGATACATTGATTATTTTTAATAATTAATCAATAAAACACTGAAAATTGGCAGTGGTTTATTACAAATTGCCGCTTACAATGGATATGATATATTGATTTAAAAAATAATTATATTTTGGTAATTGTAGATATTATTAAATATCATATAGTATTAAAAATTAAATTATTAATATTAGTAAATTTAATTTAAACAATAATTTAAATTCAATAAAATTTTAATTAAATATCATCGAGCATATATTACGTTTAAGTTTTATGAATTTATAATAGAAAATAAAAACAATATTAATAATAATATTAATGATAAAATAAATATTTATTGTTATTATTATTATTATTATTATTATTATTATTATTATTATTATTATTATTATTATTATTATTATTATTATTATAATTTAGTGTATTTTTAGAAAAAATATTTTTGGTAATTCATTTATTTAATTATAATTAAAAACATATTCGACTCACATTTTTTCGAAAATATTCCAAAATACTTGTCATAAAAAAATTTCATAAAAATATCGAAAATCCCTGAAAATTAATTAAAAATAATTTATAATTATAATGTTGACTAAAAGTAAAATTTAAGGACTTGAATAATGATCAAGGATGAAATGAATGAAATTCAAGACTTAAAATTTACTTAAAATTAAATATCTTACCTGAAAGCCATTTCTAAAATGGCTAAAATAAATTTCCAAGAAACCTTCATAATTGTAAGCAATTCAGTAAATGATAAATGTAAATTGATGAAGATGATTAATTGTTAAAGTACAGTAAATTGGTGAGTAAATTGCTTTACACGCCAACCACCACTATAGAGAATGTATCTCAGCGGTTTTTGGTGTACACCTAATTCCAGATGTTACACCAAACACTACTGAGATACGTTCTCTATAGTGGTGGTTGGCGTGTAAAATCACTCACCAATTTATTTACCAATTGTAAATCATCATCATCAGCAAATCAAACATTGCTAATCAATTATGTTTTTTGGAAATTTATTTTAGCCATTTTACAAATGGCTTACAAGTAATTTTTTTTATTTAAAGTAAATTTTAAGACTTGAATTTTTATCCATATGGATATGAGATCATTATTCAAGTTCTTAAATATTACTTTTAATATATAATATAATTATAAATTATTTTTAATTTATTTTCAGGCTTTTTAGGAATTTTGTTTTTTATTAAAGTATTTTGGAATTATTTCGAAAAAACATGAGTCAGATATGTTTTTAATTATAATTAATTAAATAAATCCCCAAAAATATGAATTTTTTTAAAACATTTTGGGAAAAATCGCTGATTAGAATAATTTTTGTAATTTTTTTTTCTGAGCTCAATATGAGGGGATTCTTTAGGGAAATCAAATCTGGAGTAAAAAGATATTGAACCAAATTCATCTGCTCTTGATATTTTCATTAAAAATATAATTTTAAATATTTTCAAAGATCATTTTTTTCTAAAAATTGTCTGAAATAGAATTATTATAGAAACGTATCTCATCGTTACATTTCTACGAATCAAAAGTTTGTATGTGTTTTTTAATATGTGTTGCGTTTCTGTGCAGTTTTTAATTTTTCTTCCACTTTTCAGATTTCTATAGTATAAGATGTATCTCACTGAGCTATAAATGAGAACATCAACGTGAAATCAAAGTAAGTATGTATGTTTCTATAATGTAAGATTATTGATTTTTTCGTTATATTATAGGAAACGGTTCTGAGTGGTGTTTGGTGTAAAAGTCTCTATAATACATGTTGGTGTGTTCATCAATCGATGACTCACCATTTATGAGAGTGTTTATTTCATTTTTTTCATTTTCAATTCAATTTTATTTATGGTTTTAGAAGTAAGTTTTTTAAATTTAAGTACATTTTAAGACTTGAATTTTGATTTTATATAATTATGAGATCATTATTCAAGCTCTTAAATATTACTTGTAATCTCATTTATAATATAAAATATTGATAATTAAATTTCAGGTGTTTTTTTAGGTATTTTATGACATGTTATGAATTTGGAATTATTTCAATAAAATGTAAGTTAGATATATTTTAAATAAAAAGAAATAAAATAATCACCAAACTCATTTATCTTTATAAGTCATTTAGGAAAAAAGCTGCGTATAATGATAAAATTGTTTTTAAGTTTTTGTAATCTTCTTTCTCCAGCTCATTTTCAATTTTCATTTTCTGACATTCTATGAAAATATTATTTTTTTTAAATAAATTATTAAAATTTACGATTTTTAAATTTTTTCTTCAATTCCAAAGATGTCGATGGAACTTGTTGAACATCTTCACACAAAGGCGTTTGACTAGAAATATCTGATATGCTGTAAAATATTTTAATTATTTGTAATTAAATGAAAAAATTCTTACATTGTCAGATCTTCACCTTCGCAAAACGAAGTGTTTCCAAAGAAATATCTGAAAATCTAAAGAAATATTAACTTCAAAAATGTTTTATAAATAGATCTTACGATGTTTTATCGTCCTTTTCTCGAAACTCAAAATTGAGTTGTCCGATTCAAAATCCAAATTTTTTTCAGCCATGAATTTTAATAATTTAAAATTAATGATATGTTAACAGTATGTTAATTACTTTCTACTTTCGGAATAAAAAAGCTATATTAAATTTGCGTGTATTTATATTATGTGTGCTGTGTTTGTATGTAAATTTATTTTTTCTATCACTTTCTCAATTCCTATAATAAAACTTTTAACATTCGGAACATTTAAATCTTTGCACACAGGTAAGTTTGTGTGTTCCTATATTATAATTTTATCGAATTTTTTTTAGATTATAGAAACTTTTATATTCTGGATTTAGGTGTAATAATTATTCTTTATAGTGTGTTATTTTGTTTTATTTTTTGACTTTGTCATCATTGTTTGTTTTTCAAGAAATTTAAGAATTTTTTGTAATGCGTCGTTATTTTAAATCAGAGAAAAAATTTCTACAAACTTGTAAACATGGCGTATGAAAAATCATATTCACCTACTGGAGACACCGTTTATACACAGAAACTGTTTACAAGTGCATCCGTAAACCTTTAGTATTTTTAACTTGTAATAGGTGTAAATTTTTTTACGGATGTTTAACATTAAAATAATATAAACATTATATAAATATATTTATCTGGCGTGAAAAGAAATCTTCGCATCTCTAGCATAAGTACTTTCGACACTGCCTATTTCAAGTGCCGACAATTTGATATTTAGTGGAAAACAAGCAAATATTAATTTTATTAATTTCATTTAATACAAATATAGCTATTTAAAATTGTTAGAAACAAATTCTAATTTTTGCTAAATTAATATAAATTAGAATATAATTTCTTCTATTAAAAATTGGTTAAAATAAATTATTGTTTTTGTCGTATTTAATTTCGAATAAAATTCTTTGGGCAATTTGTATCACAGATGCAGACTGATTGACATTAATGTAATTTTCCATAATTATAAGATAAAATTGTTCAATTTCATACATAATTGGAATTTAAAGATCTACTAATTTGTCTGAATCCCAAGAAAATAGAGTTGAATCAGCAATATTGTATACTTACCTGGCGCGAAGAGAAATCTTCGCGTCTCCTGCATGGTACTGATGAGAGCCAAAAGCTCGAAACTAGTCTACTATTGAGATTTGCACTGGGTATCACAAAGCTTGTAATGTTATTAATATAAACATTACAAGCTTTGTGATACCCAGTTAGAAATCCGTAAAAAAAGTATTTTACTCCATTATATACTTATATATTTATGTAATTATGCTTATGTATTTATGCTTATATGTATGTGTTACAAGAAATTTGTGAAAACTCTGCTGGGGTGCTTGTATGTAGAGTATATAAAAATAAATTTTATAACAATTAGAACAAATATTCACTTTAACTTAAAATACGTAAATAAACTAAATTATTTTATTAAACTTTTATTCAACAAAAAGATCAAAAACCTTTAGTCAGCCATTGTTCCTTCTAATACAAGTACAACAGAAATAAAATCCAAATAAATTCCAATTTCAATCTTGGCTATTTATTGCTTAGTTTTTGTTTTATTTCTAGTATCTTCTTTATGTGGTTATTTTAATTTTTGACTTTTTATTGATTTTGAATTTGATTATTTATTTTTAAATTTATATTTTATTTGAAAAATTCTGAATTATCATAATTTCATTTATAAAAATGTTTTTTTTTCAATGTTTTGAATAATCGTTTTCTCGTTATCTTTTAGTAAATAATTTTCGTGAATCTTCGTTATTAAAATTTATGGAACTTCGTATGCTTCCTGATTTTTGTTCTGAATTGCGCGAGGTCTCAACAAATTTATTCTTTTTTTTATAACATTTAGATCTGTTGGGTTAATCCCAAAATAATTGTTTTCTTTTCTTATTAAACTAATAATAAAGTAAATAATCAAAAAATTGAATATCACATACAGTACAATGCTTATAAATACATGCAAAAATTTATTGTTGCTGAAGAAATGTCAACTTGTCAATTTGTCTATTGTGGAAAAAAAGCCGAGAATAATGTGTTAGTACTGCTTTACCTATTCAATCAATCACAGGAAATATAGTTGTCTGTAATCTTGAAAAGAAATCAAGAAATAGAGGACATATTGCTCATGTCAGTAGAAATTCAGCTATCATTATCGTACATAAAACTGAAACTAGTAAAACATGTAAAATTACCATGTTGTCGAAAGAAATTGGGGTCATTTTCATGTGCTATAATTAGAATGGTTTCTGGTGATGAATCACTTTCGCCCAAACCTCTGACGTAACAATTACCATCTAATGATTTCCTTCTATTAATAAAACTAGCTTTGCGGCCTCTTTCTACCAAAAATTATTTGGTTTATTTGTTTGTTACAAATTCAGTTGCTGAATATGTTATGTTCAAATTCAAAAAACAAGCATCTGGAATTCAATCCAAATAATTTTAGGATTCTTTATTTTGCAATAATTTATTGCTTTTTTCATATTTTTATTTCTTTTATCTCAACAATTATAAAGCCAAATATGTGGTAGGGAAATTTTTTTAAATGTCATCATATTTTCCAACTAATAAATCTCTTATTATCTTTTATCAGCTTCATATTTATTTGCTATTCAATGTCATATTTCACTCCGTAGACTACTAAATATAATTAAAAAATGAAAATATTATTAAAATAAAAAAATACAAAAAAGAAAAATTACAAACAAGTGACACTTTAAGTTGAATTCCGATAATTTTTTATATTTCTAGATTTTTTTTATTTTTTTTTAATTAGAATTTTTCTGAGATTTTTTAATAAAGGAATAAAGAAGACCATAATCATAAAGGTTAAAACGTGATTTATAAACATATCTTAGTATGAGAAAATATATGTTCACTGAAACAAATTTATTTGTGCACAAAATTATTTTCTAACAATTCTAAATTATTAGAACATTATTATTAATAATAATAATAATAATAATAATAATAATAATAATAATAATAATAATAATAATAATAATAATAATAATAATAATAATAATAATATAAGAACTTTTTTTTCAAATGTCATCACCACGGTTACCAGGTGTCCCGATTTCGTCGGGATTTTCCCAATATTGAAACTCTTTTCCCGATTCCCGATATGTAATCACCAATTCCCGATTTACCGTTAATTTCGATGTACCATGAATTAAAAATTTTATTTTAAGTTGAGCAGCATTATTTTTTAAATTAATCTTAAGTTAAATAATAAAAAAACAATATTCAAATTTTGAGCAGATTATCATTTAACATGCTTCAATACTGCAGCAGCACTAAGTGATTGTAGATTAAGCAGTTACATTATACATTGAATATTGTATAAAAATAATAAAAGTTGAATTTCATAAATTGATTACGTACGGATAATTTACAGATAATTTAAACCAATTTTATTAGCTGTTTACACTTTCATTTTTCAATTTTATTTGTGTAAACTTTGACTTTAATTAGTAATAATTGAAAATGGAGGCGAGTCTTTATTAATGTCCACACCAGTATGCATGATTCAAAAAAAATAAATAAAGCATAAACGTAGGAATTCATCAAAACATTTCAATATACCCAGCTTTTGAATTTACTGGTTTTTGCTTAATTTTAAAAACTTTAACTCGTCGAGTATTAGAAGTCGAGTCCCGAATCTGAGTAATTATCCAGAGATTTGACGTGTTCAAGTTGGGCTGAATCGAGTCCGTAAACCCTACTTTCCATGGATATCTAATGAGAAAATTCAGAGAGCACAAAATGATGCATTTTTCGTGTTTTTAAAAATTAAAATTTCCTATTTTTGGAATATTACAAAATTATTCAACAATTGGCAATCTTTCAATTGCTTTCTAATTTAAAATAAAATATTTTTAAAATAAGTAGAAAATAGAAAATTATGAATCAAAGTTTTGAAAGAAATCCTTTGAAAAAAATACGGCCTTTCAATTGTTCAAAACTGAATTAATTGAATTAATTAAATTTCATTAACGCTTTTATTGCAACTTCTTTTCCAATTAATTTTATATTCTTTCATTAAATAGCGAACTATTTTTAAAAAAAATGTGTTAGGTGAAATAATTGGAAAAATTTTCTAAATTTTCAAAATAAGAAAATAATTAGAAATTTTTAAAATCCAAAAAAAAAATTTAATTATTGTCATCAATTTTTTAATTATTTTAAAGACTATCGATCAAATTTTTTAATTATTTACCGTGAATTTTTTGTGCATCATTTTTAATTCGATACAATCATGTAACAGTGAATTTAAAAAAGTTTTCATAGATCATCATTTTAACAATGGAAAAATTACAAAAAAGCCATTTATTGTTTCACCATTACGCTTATTCACTTTTTACAAAAAAATCTTTTATCTTTTTCTGAAATTTGATTGCTAAAAAAATGATTTTAAAATATAGAAAAGAACAGCAAAGGTCAACGAAGACATTATTGAAAAAAATTCATTCCAAAATGTTTAGAGAACAATGTAGAGATTGTTGAAAGAAAATATGGTGATCTTAAAATATTGAAAGAAATATGGTAGTAAATGACTCGCACAAATTTAGATATTTTTTTTAACATCTTATATATTTTATTTTCCGGGTCACCTTTGATCCGTTTTTCTTTGTGATATTTCATTTATTTTCATCATGACGAAATATCAAAAATTTGTGTTGCATGAAAAATAATTTTTAATCTTTTTTTATAATGAAAATAAATGAACTATCTTAAATAATTGATTAATTTAATTTAATTTAATTTGTTATTTTGTTTTTATTAACATGCATGTGTTTCATGAATTCTAATTTTATATTTATATATGCATATTATATATACATATACATTATGACTCCTCTATAAGGGTTGAAGATTTAAATGAGCTTTCCTTATAAAATAATTTGACATCAAAGTAAATAATAATCAAAAGTTTCTACCAATTAAAACAATACTAATCATTTTTAATAAACACCGAATTATCGGCAAAAATTATCTCATCTGCAAAATGTGTTGATGAAATCACAAATGTTTGACACTGTGTTTGGATTTCGGTTTTCACATGTAATTCGGTTTTAGATTTTCACAAAGAATTTGACAAATGTTTCAGTTAGCAAACAAATTTCCCTCCAAAAAAAGAAACGTCATATATTCGGTAAACAAAATGAAATAACCATCAATTATTTGGATATCTGTTCAAATATATTTTTTTCGTAACTTTTCATTTGGTTTGTTTCATTATAAATAGAATTTCATTAGATTCCATTTCCTTAAATTTTAACAAATCTCATATACTCGTCAGATTATGCGTTACAAATTAGTTTATTACAGTTCAATAAACCGTAAAATTAATTAGAAATAAGTTTGATATGAATTTATCAACTTAATAAATTTAAAAAAACTATTTAAACAATATAAACCATTTTTTAAACAATATAAACCTACGACTAATGATCAAACGTTTCCTTTCCCGATTTATATCACATATTTTCAGGACTGCATTTATGAAAAAAACACATGATAAAGGGAGTTCCATAAGATTTTTTTACAAAAGGGAAAAAGTTATCTATATTCAAAAGATAAATGGGATTTAAAAAAATATAAAAGTGGCCAAAATAAAAAAAAATTATTTGCACAGTATTTATAAATATCCACTACCGAAATTCATAGTCATTTAATATCACTAAAAATAAGTCATATTACTGATTATTCGCCGTCAAGACAGATGTTGATTCGGTAAATATTATTTTCTATTTTGTAATATTTGTTCACAATGAATAAATTTATCCATTTTCTACCATCTGACAAGTGATTTAAATGCATTAAGTTCAAATGCATTTTTTAACACCGCGTAAAAAGTATATCACATAAAAATAAACCGCATAATACCAGTAAGAAGTGTATACAAAAATATTGAATTTTAATGAAAAAACAGTAATCGAGATTTTTACCCAATTCCGTGTATATAAACAAAAAGGAAGGAGTATTACTTAACAATATAGTAAAGATGTTTATAAGAAATTTTGAAAATTCTGTATAAGAGGTGATATTTGATAAAATTTTAAACAGCAGTCTAGTTGCAAGCTTATCTGGCTCTCATTGGTACCATGTTTCGAATCCTTCATCTCAAACACCTAGTATACATTTGATATTACATTTATATTTCCATCATCAAATGTTTAAATGTTTTTGACATGTTGTAAGTTAATCGTATGGAAAACTTTGTTAATAAATTGTTGGAAATACTTGGCAATACTTGATCTCAATAAGTTATAAGTGAATAAAATTATTTGACAGTCGAATTACATATCAAACTAAAATAAAATGTGTTGCCAACTTTTAGAGAATTGTTAACGGATGCGGAAGTTTAATTTCAAGTTGTTATTAGAATTAATTAGCAATAATTATTAATTCCTATGATATGTTTTTATAAATTCTTAATTTACTCATATGTGACTCCAATGCTAAATAAAAGCTAAGATTTCCTAAGATTTCATCCAAAACGAAGTGGACATCCTGTCGCGACTAAATAATAAGTTTCTCAAAATAATGCATTACATTGTTTCTTTAAAAAATTTTGGACTATTAGCACACTTTTGTGAAATTTCAAGTGACTTTTGTTATTATTATTTGTTAGTTATCATGATTAAAACAAATTATTAACAATATTGCATTTTGTATTAGATTGAAAATAATAACGTAAAATCGAATATTAAATGAAAATAAATAAAATCGTAAATGAAAATAGATCAAATGTGTTGAAAGGATGAAAATAAATAAATTATTATGTGATATAGAATATTATTTTTTAAAAAATCTCTTAGGAGTCTTTTAATGTATAGCAATAAAATATTATGAAAATAACAAAAAAATATAATCGACAAATAAAATTCAATCAGTTTATTACTACATTATGATTTATTTTATTGTTAATTATTTAATTAATTTATTTAATTGAATTAATTATATTTTCATGCATAATAAGAAATCTGTTTTCATTTCTGACATTAGTGTAGAGAAGGATTTATTAATTGCTATTTATTTTCATTTTAGATAATGAAGAAATATTTTAAAAGCAAGAGTAGAACAAAATACGGTTTCGAAAAATGCATTAAATGAAAAGCAATTACAAAGCATCCTGAAAAACGAAGTAACCATTCAAACACAACACTTATAATTGACAAGGTTTTCATTTAAAAACCTTTCAGTTGCAGGTTTGAAACAAAATACGAAAGCGGTACCAACTTCAGGAATTAAACAAATTTTTTTTTGATTGTACTAAAGGACAACAGAAAGGTACGAATAAACATTCACAAACTGAAGCAATATCACGAAAAAAACAACTATTAACCAAATATTCAAATCACAAACACATTACATTCAACGACTAAAATACAATCAAAACGTTCGAAAAACGCAACAACTTTGACCATATAAAATAAAAAAATAAACTGACCAAAACAAACAATATAAAACCAACACAAATATAAACAAATGAATTCTGTACAATTTTTTTATTTTTTACTTTTGTTCTAAAACAGATACATAAGAAAAATAATACAACACGACATACAACTTTAAATATAATGTACAAACTTTTTTTAATCTTATATAATTCAAACGTTAGACACATTTGGACATGTAAATTTTTCCTTGCTATTTTATTATAAAAAATGTATAAAAAGATTGTCTGGTTTTAAAGGAGGAAGTTATGTGATGTTACTTTAATATTTTGTGGCGTTAGTTTGCTATAATTGGTGATGATTCTGATCTTCCTTTTAATGTGTTCGGAACGTCGCCATTCATGTTATGTATTTGTTATTATCGTTGTCATTACTTTGCATTATGGGTGTTATCTGACTAGATGCTTAATTGTCTTATAAATAATAATTATATAATTTATAATTTATATAATTTATAATTTTAATGTATTATAAGAGATCAATACTCTATAGTAAGTCGTTATGGAAAATATATTTATAATTCACCCATCCCTCGATTTATACGGTATGTTGGTTTCGCAGAAAAGCGTGTAAATCGAAATTGGAATATTTGTATAAAAATTGTGTAAATCGAAACAATTAAATAAAACTCTTAACTGAACGGTTGTTTTTAAACTTCACTTATTTCAACATAAAATATAATCAATAAATTAGTAATATCGTACAAAAACTTTAAAATATTAATTTCATTGATCACAAAACATAAAAGAAAAAGAAAAGAAAAAGTTAATAATTCATGTATAAAATTAAAAAAAAATCATTTCAAAGATTCAATCACTATTATCAATTTGTTTCTATCGGCATCTTAAGGCTAATAAAATATTTTCATTTAATTGAAAAACTACTGCAAAAATTATAATTTTCTACGTACATATTAGAAATATTAAAAATTTAATTTACAAAATAAACTATTATAGATATTTAAATAAATTTCACGAGGAGTTCTTAAGAAGTTAAAAACTTTTTTTCATACCGTATAAACTTGAAATGGTGTATTTGTGTGTATTTAAATAAAATTTTATAGTTGAAAAAAGTTTGTATTTTTTTATTTATAATGTTTATATAATACTATAGTAAATATTTTTATCAACATAACATTCACCCCAAACCACCTCGATATACAGAAGACTTAGTTGGGCTCTACAGTTAATTTTCACATGAAAAGAGTCTAAACACTAGAAAATTTCAATTTATATTAAAAATTACAAATTTACACTATTTATTGTAAAAGATTAGATCGTAATAGTCATTAGACAAATAAAATATAAGACTACAATATATAATAATATATAATAATATATAATTTACTATGAATCAGTAAATATATCGAAAACATCGATATATATATACTGATTTATAGTCCAACTTTATAATAAATCCAATGTCATTGGAAAATAAATCAGTGGTGACATTTGAATAAATACAAGATATAATAATATTGTAGTGTAATGTTATTATTTTATGTAATTTTGTGAAAGCAACTACGAATGATAATCAATATCTTCATTCGAGGCACACTATTCCCAAGCCCTCACAAAAAGAAACTATATAGTAATTCTCTATTGTAATACTTTACTATAGAGAAATTACAAAATAAAAAATCAATAAAAAAATCGATAAAAATATTGAGAAACCTAAGGAAACCGAACTAAGGGAAATAAGTTGAAAAAAAGTTAACGAAAAATTCAAATTCAAAATTGAATATAAAAAGAAAGAGTCGTGGGAGTTTGAAGATTCAATTATTTATATTTTTAGAATAAAAGTTATCAAGTTAACTAATTCTAGTTTTGTTTTATTTTCACTTTAAAGTAAGTATTTATTTTTCTTGTTATAAATATATCTACACAAGCAATACATACAAGCATCCCAGTTTTAAAAGAGACTCTGCTGGGCTCTTACAAATCTTCTGCAATACATACAAAGCACTCGACAAATAAAGATAATTATTTATACATAGTTAAGTTCAAAACATAACCCTTAATAACTATAACAAATATTTATTATTATACAATTAGAAATAATGTTTTCAATAAATTTTATCTATGAGAAAAAATTTTATGCTGCTCGTTAGAAAAGCAATAAAATAAAAAATTATGATTTACGTGCACTTCCAAAAATATGAAATATCAGACAGAACCTTAATGAGATATTTTATAATTATTCGATTTTTTACCGATGAGAATATTTATTGCAATAATTTTAGATTAAAGAATTAATTTTAAGAATTAGAAAAGTAAAAATATATTGAAAAATTACAACATCGCTTTCTTGGGATTCAGACAAATTAGTAGATCTTAAAATTCCAATTATGTATGAAATTGAACAATTTTATCTTATAATTATGGAAAATTACATTAATGTCAATCAGACTGCATCTGTGATACAAATTGCCCAAAGAATTTTATTCGAAATTAAATACGACAAAAACAATAATTTATTTTAACCAATTTTTAATAGAAAAAATTATTTTCTAATTTATATTAATTTAGCAAAAATTAGAATTTGTTTTTAACAATTTTAAATAGCTAAATTTGTATTAAATGAAATTAATAAATTTTTAAAAATTAATATTTGCTTGTTTTCCACTAAATATCAAATTGTCGGCACTTGAAATAGGCAGTGTCGAAAGTTTATATCAAATAGAAATCATTGAACTATAATTGTAAAACTAAATGAAATAAAAAATTAATATAATATATTGAAATAAATAAATATATTTTCTTTCTTTCTTTCACATTCAATTAAAAATTTTTCTGAGGTTGTTAAACAAATTACAGAATCAATAACTTAAATATATATTGTTTAATTTAACAAAATAGATAGGTAAGGAAAATAAAAATTAATTTAATTTTTAAAATTAAAATTGGAATTACTATTAGTTAATCCTGACTGCAAAACACACTGTAATTTACAAAAAGAATTTGTCAATTTTTGTGGTCTTGGAAATTAATGCAAATAAAGTTTTTGGAAGTTATTATAAAGTTTGAGTAGTGTAGTTGGTTTCTTTGAAAGATCAGTTGATCCTCATGTCCGATCCGATGATAAAATTGACTTTACTAATGAAGACAGCAAAATATTAAATAACAGGCTTTATTATTTTCAAATTTGGTTCTTCAAAGAAATAATGATGACTCGGTAGAACATAATAGTGACGGTAGTGTTAATTCTAACAATGAAATTGCTGATGAAGATAGTTTGGTAACCTTTAAAGTTTTCCATATTGCAGCTTTAAATGATTATATAAAAACTGAACAAATAGAATTTTTAAACAACATCCGTTCTCGATTTAACAGCTTTAATTTAACTAGTATTTAATTGTCTTTGATTAGAATTTTAAAAAGTATTTTAAAATATTGTTGAATTTAAAAAAAAGATTTTAATTTTTAAAACTAATTTTATTCATTATATGTTTCTCAAATAATTAAAATATCTGTAATAGACTACAGTAAAATCTTTTTTTACATGGTCTTTTTTTACACGGTCTTTCTTTACACGATTTTGCAGAAAATCATGTAAAAAATTACCGTGTAAAAAAAGATTTTACTGTATTGAAATTAATATTAATATATTAATAACTTAATTAATATTGATATGGGTTTAATGAGATGGTTATTCAATTATTAACTTTAAGATTATTTTGTAAAAACAAGTGAGACATCATATAATTTTGTTAATATTATTGAAAATAAATGTAATTAAAGCTAAAAAATGGTTACCCACATTATTAATGAGCTGGTTTACAATTCGTCATATATTGGAAATTGTTTGTTTTGTTAAAATTACATTTTTAAAAAAACAAACCGAAACTATTATATTTACTTTTATACTTTACTTAAACAATTATTTATTTATATTATAACTCAAAATTATAATCATTTTCAAATTTTACCACATTATTGCTTCAAACTTTCAATTAAACCATACATCGGACTCTTCCTATATCTTTCTATTTTGAAGAACTTGATCATAAATGATAATAGTAAATTTATGTTAATATTTTAACATTAAAACAAGAAACATAATTATATTGTCATTTCAAAAAAAAAATAACAAAATGAAAATTTGAGTCAGTCTAGTTTTGTTATTTCGTTATCGCATCAGTGCAGAGTCGTTAAATTTTTATTATTAATTTTAAATAAATTCTATAAAATTCTATTTCAAATAATTTGTTTACAAAAATTTTCTGAAATTGCTCAAATTATAAATTAATTCTCTTAAAATTAAAAGACGTCTGAAAGCTTTTAATAATTTAATCGTAAACTAACTTATTCTAAAACTATTGAAGAATTTCATTTTATTATTTAATAGATCTCAAAATTCTTAAATTATATAATTGAAATATATTTTATAAATAAAAGTAAATTAACTGATATGACGAATTGAGAATATTTTATTAAATTAATTAAATATTTTTTACACGAATAAAATAAAATATTGAAAAAAATAAATAAAATACAATAAATAAAAATGGGTAATTAGTGATGGAAATTATAATTATTATAAAATTTATGATGTAAAAGTTGGAAAAGTTGTTATCATTTTATGAAATACATTTCTGTTGTTAATACTTTATGAAATTGTAGAAGAGCTGATCAGTAACAGAATTGCGAGTGAGGATAAAATAAAATAAATAAAATTTTTGGGAGCAAACTAAAAAGCAATTAAAGTATTAAAAAGTATCAAATAATTCGGGACTTTAATAGACTAGCAAATAATCAACAATTGGCAAGTAAAACTTCAATGTGAATTAAATTATTAAATTCACTTGATTTTATAAAGGAAATTCAGTAATGAAAGGATTAAACGATTTTATTTACATTTAGTATTTTTGTTCAAAGAGATTATTAATAAAGATTCATAAAAAATTAAATGTTAAACCGAAAACCAACACACTATCAACGGATAAATCAGAACAATTAGGCCTGTGATTATGGAATCAGATACTTTGTCGAATTTGACCTATAAATAAAGTTTCAATATCATTGAGAGTCAGTTAAAAATTTGGTAAATTGAACAATATTTAAGCCTGGAAATTTGCAATTAAATAAGTTTGTTGGAAAATAAAGTTCAAACGATTTGTGAATGTTAATAATTTAAAATTTTTTGTTATAAGACGCGATTATATTACAATATTCAAATCGGAACATGCAATGGAAACACTATTTATAAAGATTGCAACTGCATAATTGATAGAAATATTATTGATATAAATTACTTTGAAAACCTTTCTGCATCAATCATCAAACGTAGAGGTTATAGTAAGCTGGTTATGTATTTGGCTTATTTTAAATTATAATTATTTCACCTCCTATTTCTTATTTTCAATAAATAAATTAATGTATATTTATATTCAAATAAATGGATTAGTTTTCAAAAGATTTGACTATATTAATTATTTGTTAATTAAAACAAAATAAAAAAATACATCTTAAATTTGGTTAAAGTTATTTTCCTTCTCTAAATTTCTATAATAATATTAAAATTATTGCTAAAGAAAATAATATTATAAACTGTTAAGTTGTAAAACTTAATTTTGGGTTATGAATTTAATAGCGAAATTATTTTCAATAAAAATCGAGAAAAATTGGAATTTTATATATCCCAATTCATTATTATTCCATGTAACAAGTAATAGGATTTCTTGGAAAAATTCTGGAAAATATGATTTGAAAAACATGACACATGGGATAAATCAGATAATCAGATGCCAATAATTGGCTAACTAATCTGACGGTTTTAATGGGGAATTATTTTTTCGTGTTTTTAGTTTTTATCTTTACAATGAAATTTGTCCGAGTTATTCAATTGATATTGGGATTCGGGAATTTCCTAACCATTTCTCTTTTATCAAATATTCCGGGAATGTTTTCTCATAAATTTGTTAAGAAAAATCTGGACTACAATAGATATTTATTTAGATATGACAACTTTTCAGATTTCCGGTGTAATTATTCATTTGCATGGATTGAAATGCCATTAACAGATCCGGCACTGACCATGCCTTATTCACATAGCAAATCATGCAGTAAAATTGATTCAGAATCCTTATATTCGATGGTTGACATCAAATATTTTGATATTTTAATGGCACAACCCGATCTAAATTATAAAAATACTAAAATATTTTTCTTACAAACAACAATATCAGGATATCATATTTTGGTGACAATGAGAATGAATCAAATGAAGAAAGATATTATTCTAAAGCTTTATGATGTGACCGAGATTGTGAAGCCTCGCAACATTTTATGCTATTTACAAATCTGCATACCACCAACGACATTTCTTCCAACAACTACCATTGTGACCACACCAAACTTAAATATTTCAACGACAGACCATCCGCTAACTGATCACGACGATTACCGAAGAAATTTATTAATATATCGCATATTATTACTACATCTAGTGATAGTAACGATGTTATGTCTTAGCGTTGCTGGCTATTATGTTATTGTTTATAAACAATTGAAGAAAGATTTTGCGAGATTATTTACAAACTCAAAACACATGAACGGCAACCGTATTTCTTCAAGAAGCACTACAAATTCATTGAGATTTCAAAGACAAAATTCAAATGAAAATATAGATTCATAATTTTATAATTTCATTCCATAACTCTACATTTTTACATATATGTTATTATTATTATTATTATTATTATTATTATTATTATTATTATTATTATTATTATTATTATTATTATTATTATTATTATTATTATTATTATTATTATTATTATTATTATTATTATTAGTAATAATAATATTAATATAGTAGGTATATAGTGGTATATGGCAGTAACAACTTCACCCTCCCTATTTCAGTGTGAAGCCTTTGGTGCCTTGTGTCACATGTTTTATGTCAATGTGAAACATTATAGTGAAGCCTATTTTGGACTTAAATTTTTTCAACTTAAAATGAACTGTGCTGCCGTGTGCTACTTGTTTTAATCTGCTTTTGGTCGCACAGTGGAGTAGGGCTCACCCTATCGATATTTTTGTGACTATCGATTGACTTGCAGGTCCTTCTATTTTCAAGAATTATGCTTTTTCAATATTGCAGCTTGAAACACGTGTTTACTAATTATATATACATTTTGTTTTGCGTATTAGTTGTATTACACCAAGGATCTAGAGAAAATGTTATCAAATGGCAAAGTGAAGTTCTATAGTGAGGCCTATTTGGTCTAAGGGATTTTTGTACAAGAATTTATTGTGAGACATTTTTAAGACACGATAACTTCAGAGAAATTAAGAAAAAGTAAATTAAAGTAAATGAAAATATTTAAATAAGTAAAGCAATATCTTTTAAATGAGTAATGTTATAATTTTTAACTAAATTTAATAATTTAAGAGTAATAATTTAAAATTAATATATAAATGTAATGAAAATTTGAAAACACATTTTTTTGAAATAATTTTCAAAGCTAATTTTTAAAGCAAATTTTATCGAAATAAATTTTTGTGAATGTAGGATAACTGTATGTAATACCTATTTGAAATTATGGTATTGCATGTTGAATTTGTATGACTGATTATTATGTAATGTATTGTTGGGTTTTAAATAATTTAAGTCGGTAACCTCTGACTCCTCGTGTCCTTTTAATCAAAACAATAAACTACCAAACGCGTATTTAAATCACAAATATATATTCTTTTCTCAACAATAAACAATCAATAATCAACGTTAAGTTTGACCTATTCTCTTTTGTTGCTTTGAAAAAAAGATAATATTCACCTTTTATTTCCTTAGGTTTTCTTGACCAACGTTTTCCTTTTTCTATTTGATTTGATCCTTTTTCACCTTTTCGTATTCCTATTCTATATCTTCAATTTCCTTAATCTCCTTAATTCGTTTTTACCTTTCGCCTATTCTCGTTTTTTGTTACCCTAACCGAGGCAAAATGCCGATTTGCCCTGATTTTCCCATTCCTTATATACTCTTTGAAATCGGGATGACAAATGGTTATTGCCGAGCCAATCTCTCACTTGATGTTCGACTCCACATATCTGCTTCGGCTGTCACCCATAATGGTCCAACGAACAAAGATAATTAATGGCCCGTCTGGCCTTTCTGCACGCACTATCTTCTCCTTAGTCTCTCCTTAGACTAACGATAATGAGCCCAAATCTTCCTTCTATTTAATTTTCTCTTTGTTTACCCAGCTCGTGTTTCCTTCATCTCTTAGGTTCTCCATTGGCTCGGGTTTCCTATTGGCCCGGGTTTTCTATTAGCCAATTAATTAATTAATTAACGTTTTCTGTTTTAACACATTTGAATGCTTTTCGACCCTTTCTAACCATTTTCTGATAAATCCCTAGACTTCATCTTGTTGACCATTGGCTAATTTATACCTATCCCGTTTTCCAAATTCAATTTCAAAACTGAAAAATTAAAAAAAATCAAAAACGAATTATTATTTTTTATTATTATTATTATTTTTTAATAAAAGTTGAAAATATTATTCGTTTGTTAATTTTCGTTATCATTTTGTTATTATTCAAGTATTTTTTGTTCTGGTTGTACAAAGCAATACATACAAGCATCCCGACTGTCCCGCTACATATTTTTACTGGAGACTCTCTCGGGCTCTACAGATTTTTCTTTTTCACAAACATTAGCATACGATAAATAATAATAACCAGCTTAGAACAATACAACACATTACTTAACAGTAGCCATCACAATAGGACACCGTAACTTCAAAAAAGACAGAACTAATTCGTTCCTTAAGTTGTCCTTCAGTCTCACACCTATGCTTTATTACCAAATTTTCCATTTGCTAAAACAATTTTCAATTGGATTTAAAATGGGCAATAAGGTGGTACATATTAAACTGAAAATCGATCAAAATTCAGGTTTCGATAATGATGAATAAGTGCATTTTCAAGAACTAATGTTGGTGAATCAATTCCAATTGATTGGCATATTTGCCTAAGTTCATTTAAACAAACCCGAAAATTTTCACCGTTTACGGTGTAATTAATTTAAATGTTAATTAATTGATTTTCAAACAAATTAATTAATTATGGAATTTATAATTAACCGTTTCAGAACGGAATTAATTTTAATAAGTATTATATATATATATATATATATATATATATATATTATTTTTTACCATAAAACCTTTTAGCACTGCTGGCCTACCGTCCGCAAACGGTTAAGAAAACATTAAAAATAACTCCTTAGTATGTTTTAAAATATTTGATAATACTAATTATATTTGCTTCTAATTTTAATAAAAATAATTACGACTCCATGATCCAATTATTGCTGTAATATATTCTAATTGGTATAACTATTTTATCTTATTTTCTCATGAATTTCAGATTGTTGAAAATTGTCATTAAAAATTAAAAATATGACACTAATTTCAATGAATTAAATTGAAATAATAATATTTTATGTATAAATGAAAATTGAGATTTAATTAATTAAATTAGATTTTATAAAATATATTTGTGAGATATAGAAAAGAAAAAGAAAATTCGACCATTTACAATTTGAAAGAGAAATAAATTGACAGATTTGAAGAAAAAAAAATTCTAATTAGGCAGTGATTTATTCGGTGCTTGTAAAGACATGTGCTGATATGTTAATGAGTATTCGGATGGGAAATTGATAGAAGTTCCCATGTGCTTTCATAATCGAATTCGCATTTCATGGACTATTAAAAGGTAATATCCGTAAGATGTGCACAAATATTATAAATATTTTTTTTTGCCTTTTTAATGGCATATTTGATTGAATTTCTGTTGCTATCAGTTACATGGGATTTAATTTAACGAAAACATTTTATGAATATATTCAACGGCGTTGATAATTTTATTTCTATTTTTAATATAAACAAAATATTTTTGTTTTGAATGAATTACAAATCAATCTTATTATTTACTTGATTATAATTCTTGTTCTAGGATACATACGTAGCAATTATTAATCCAGACTGGTCCATGCAGAAATAGATTTGGAATTCAGAATAAAAATAAACAAATTCATAAAACGACTTGAATTTAATATAATTTAATACAAAAAAGCGAAAACTTTAATAAATGAACAAATTACAAGATAATATAATACTTTATTGTTGTGGTTTTAAATTGTATTGAAGAAAGCTTTGCTTACACATTTAAAGATGATTTATATATAACTGAAATAGATCAATTACAAACTTATTTATTGGAAAATTGTGCAATGATTTTCAAATCAATTTATCTTGTTAAAGATAAAAATTTTAAATTTAAAATTTAAGACACAATTGAAAGTGTTCAGTTTCATAATAACTTGACGACCACATTGGGATTAAAGATTGTAAAACTAATGAAGGTTTGATATTACCGAAAATAATTAAACTTCATCAACAAATGTTCATTTACAGTAATATTATTGAAACCATCATTGTTGCGGATTCCAGTGTTTCTTTATTGAAATCAATATCGGTTGTAAAATATGAACAAGACGAAGTTGTACAAATCAATATAGATAATTGATAACTAAATTAAATAATAAAATAGAAAAATTTACATAATTAGGTAGCAGATTGTGGGTGGTTAAAATAAAAGAAATAGATTTTATTTTAACAAAGTTTTCACATATAAATAGGTTAGCTGGCCATAGTTATATTCTCACACCAGCGCCTTTAGTTTCTAAAAAGCCATTCAAAACACCGACGAAATGTGTTTTATATAGAGCGTTCGTACGATAATTATTTATAATTATTTATTCGTACGATAATTATTTAGGTGAATTGAATTTTGACCCAATTAGCGATTGCCTATGGAAATTGTGTGACATCCCCAAATTTGAAAGAGTAAATAGTTAGTTGAATCATTGTGAATTATTGAAACATGTTTTAATTGTTTCAAAGTTTAATTACCCTTTTATTCGGTGATTTTATTGATTTTTAAGGAATTTTTATAAAAATTTCTTAAGTTTAATTATTTTTTTATTTTTGATAAAAATGATTAACTTGTCATTCTTGCGAAAAATTTCGTGTTATTATTATAATATAATAATATTATATATTAATAATAATGTTTTAAAAGTATAAAGTGATGATTTCTTGGTAGCAGCATTTATTATTTAAAACAATAAAGTGATATATCAAGCCTTTTACTGCGAATAATGTATTTAATGAAAAAATTTCGACTACAAGATAGTCCTTATCAATCTCCTCAATCTCCAAGCAGGAGATTGACAAGGACTATCTTATAGTCGAAAATATTTTCATTAAATACATTATTCGCTGCAAAAATTCTTAATATATCACTTTATTGTTTCAAATAATGTTTTGAGTAATGATAATAATAATAATAATAATAATAATAATAATAATAATAATAATAATAATAATAATAATAATAATAATAATAATAATAATAATAATAATAATAATAATAATAATAATAATAATAATAATAATAATAATAATAATAATAATAATAGTAATAGTAATAATAATAATAATAATAATAATAATAATAATAGTAATAGTAATAATAATATTTGCTTCTCTGTGAGATTGACCAGGTATTGAAGGCTATTGATAATTTCATTGTTCTAGTTATGACTGATCAACTCCTTTAACACTAAACCTACCGACATTTCATATATACCTAATCCTACCATAAGAGGTCAAATGACCGCTTCAAAAAAATATGTATCGTTAATATAAAAAAAGATTTTAGCCAATTGGATAGTAAACAAAATATTTTTTTTCTATTTAAAAAGGTTTTATTTACATTTATGCATTTTCAGCACATTTTTTACAAATTATAGTATTTTGTATTGCACATTTTCCACATACGTATTTTTTTACATTGTACACAGCTTTTCTTTGTCTTATTAACTTTACAATATCTTATTTGACAAGATTTTCGTCCATATGAATCTAGAGATGTAATTTTTGTTGTTGATCCACATATTTTAGCCTCATATGCTCCGCGTGCTTATAGAAGTCCAATAAATGCATATAATTTTGCAATGGATAAATTCCATTTTGTTTCCAACACTCGAAATGCACCTAATTCCGTATATTTTCTTACATATTCAATCATATTATAATCAATAATCAAGGAAAATGCCGACTCAACTCTGCCATTTATAATATTTCGTTTAGTGCATCCTGTCAGCCTTGATATTTTCTTAAAAATATTATAAAGTAGTGCTCTTCCGCTATTAGACCCTTCTTTTATTTTTGCCAAACAGTTCCGTCCGCAGCAGTTTCAATATCCTCCTTATTTTCACTTTTGGAACTTAGAATAAATCTCTTTCTTTATTGTCCTCTTCATATATTCTAAGCATTCTCTTCGTCTGTATTGCTATCAAAAATGTCACAATTATTTTCTACTGCATCATTATCAATATGGGAAATTTCTTTTCATCTTCCGAACAATCCTCGTCGATATTACTTATTTAGCCTAAGTTAGATATCTGAATTAATTTATTTGAATAAGTGATTTGTCACGCGTTTAAAAAAATTGAAGCTTGTGGATAATAATAAATTTATGGCGAATTTAGAGAGTTTTAAAACCGAGTTAGAATTTAACTGGCGACCGCGCCAAAAATTAGAATTTCAATGCAATTTCGAAATCTACAAAATAGCTAATGGAATACCTACCGAAATCATACCAAGACATCCTCACACTGAACATCAGACGATATGATGGACGAGTATTAAAAGAAGCCGAAGAATGGATAAGGAACATAGAAGAATGGCTGCTTGACAAATGGACAGCGATTGACAAGAACCTTCGATGTAGTATTGGTGGCAGAAGCAAAGACATTGTGGGGAAACGTCAGAGAAACAGAAACAACAGATGTGAAAGCCAATGCATTGTTCTTACAATCTTTCACAATTACAAAATGAATAACTGACACGATCAGAAAAAGATATTGTTCAAGACCACAAAAATTGAAAATTGAAAAAATGAGATCATTTGCGAAAATATTTTTTGCTCCTCAAGCAGGAGGCGAGGACAAACCCTGCCATTTCTGACATCGGCCATGCTGTACCGCGCCTCAGGCAAATTGAGCGTGATATTCGCACTGGGGAGCTAGGAGACCCCGACGAAGACGTCATCGGCCCAGTTAACACAAAATGGATGGCTAAGATCGCTGAGTGGCAAGCCAGTTCAGCACAGACCCACAGACAGCTCAACCGCACTGAGTAAAAAGCCCGAAGAAACGGGGAGACTCCAGAAGTCGGCAAATTGAGGAGTCAAACCCTTTTGTGTGATGATACAATACAATAAATTGTGATTATAATAATAATATTGTTATTGATCAGTTGAGTGAAATGTTATAATGAGAATGACCTTTCGGTGGACATGGTGTTCTAATTATAATAAATGTCAAAAATTAATATTTGAAAAAATAAAAAGTTATCCATCATGTGATTTGAACCCACAAACTTCAGACATCATAAAAAATCAAAAAGAGTAATCGCCCACTAAACTACCATTCTCACAAAAAAAATTTATCATTTTATTATAGATATATTTATTTTATTATAATCATATAAGAAAAAGCCATACATACAGGTATTTGAACCCGAGTACTATAATGATGACAATGAATATGATAACCACTCGGTGGATACCTTAATGTTGTAGTAAGGGTAATGGTTCTGGGCTTGGTTAAAGTTTACCTTGGAATAGATGCGCATGCTGATGCGTGTTTAACGGACAGCGGACCAAAAAGCGAGGACCGAATTAAACATATGCCTTCAATCGGCAGTTCGTGAACCTAAATCAAGTGCTTGCCAATTATAGTGCGAGTAGCGCATTTACTTTTGCTGGCACTCGCCCTATTGATACATTACTAACATCGATCGCTCGATGGGTATCAGGCTGTAACGCACATCATTGTATTTCTTGCGAATTTATTATTTTTTGAAAATTTGACCACATTTGTAGTTTCATTTGATTTATCGTTCGTTTGTGGATATAAATTTGATGTTTTTCCAATGATTTATGATTTGAGTTGTAGATGAGGTTATAGTAAACTTCTCGGGGGTACATAAATAAATAAATTAATTAATTAATAATTAAATAATTAAATAATCAAATAAATAATATAAAAATAATTAATTAATTAAATAATTGATTAATTAATAGTTAAATAATTAATTAATCAAAACTATATATTAATAAAAAAAATATTTTTTCTGTTAAAAATAAAATATCATTTACAAAAGGTTTGCATAAATAAAACTCATTATTTAATTTATTAATTAATTAATTTATCTAATGGAGAATATTGAATTACATTTAAAACTTTGAAATACGACTTTTTTTAATACAAACAAAACGAAAATTTCTGAATATCATGTTTATTATTTTTTATATGACATTTGATTGTTTGATTATTATATTTTGTTTTAATAATTGGCAGTTGGCACAAACAACTCTTTTAAATTTCAATTTTTTTAAATTTTAAAAATCACAAAAGAAATCAAATATTCGTATATTCGAAATATGCTTGAATGATATAATATCCGGATATTTCACACCGAATATTATCCGGATTGCCATCCATCGTTGAATTTCAAAAAATTCAGTTTATTCGAATTGTATTATTCATTTACAAAGTCGTTAAATAGTTTTATTTTATTTTGTTTCAATTGTTATGTTATTAGGTTGGTGATAATATTTGGCTAAGTTAAAATTCTTACTCTGACTCCAAGCGTGTCTTTGACTGACCCACAAATAACACTAGGACAACAGAAATCTTTATTAATAATCACAAATAATGTTCAATTTACACTGACAATCAATTCAACACTCTGCTCGGTGACTATACTATGCTTATTCCAACACTCACCGAGGAATAGCACTCGTGTACAACACTGGATTGAAAGATCACTAACTACTGATTGGTTTATCGACTAGGACTTTGAGTTGATTGTTTTCTTTGACCTTCGACAACTTTATTCAAAGAACTTCCTTTCGTTTATTTCTCAACTAATTCTTTTCTGAAAATCTTCTCCAACAATTATTCTTCACAATTATTTTTCCAATTACTCTTCACAATTAGTCTTCCAATAAATTTTCGTCTGATTTGTCTAATTTGTTGTCTCGGTTTTGTCTCAAATTTTGTGTCATTTTCTTGGCCAACGGTTTCTCTTTATATAGCTTCTTTTATTTGTGCCACTAGAGATTATCAAATGTTTTCCACTTTTCTTTTTCCCACTTTTCCGAACTGTTCACATTTTATCTCTGACAGATGCCAAGATATGTTTTCCTTTTTTTGTTAGGCCGACTTCTCTCAGCAATTCCGATATCTTTGACAAGCTGTCAAGATATGCCTTTTTCCTCTTGTTCTGTTTTCGGAATTTGAAATTCCTTTTCTCCTTTGTACTAATTAATTAGTACTGACCTTTGTTTTTGTTTTCTTGTCTGATTTCTTTTGTTTCATTCCTCTTCCTCATTTTTCATTTCTTTTTGCTTCCGTTTTGTACTAATTAATTTGTACTAATTAATTAATTAGTACTGACCTTTGTTTTTGTTTTCTTGTCTGATTTCTTTTGTTTCATTCCTCTTCCTCATTTTTCATTTCTTTTTGCTTCCGTTTTCTTTTCCGAGTTCCCATAGATCGTCCGGTTTGTCATGACGATTTTCCCTCAAGTAATTTTATTTATTTATTTATAAATTTGTTATTTAGGTATCCTCAACATACTTTATGTTATTCAAAGAATAATACAGTAAAAATCTTCAATTGCGTGATGAATCGTGTAATACCAAAAGAAGTTATTATTATATCAAAATTAGGTAAGGTTTCTTTTATTGTTTCAACTTTTATGCGGATAATCTTTGTAATAATTTTTTGTGTGTTATTTGTTTTATCAACTTTTAACACTTTATCCACTAGCAAATTCGTGCTTATGAATACCATATAATCATATTTTATAGACGAGATAATCACATCATATAGCCACATTGGCTTCGTTTTTCATTAAAAAATGTTTATATAAATTAAAATTAAATTTTCCCAATCAAATTTCTAAATTTAATCTTACAAACCAAGATTGCCCATTTTTCATTTTTTATTCTATTAATTGAAATAGTTTTCAGTAAAATATGTTTATGTTCATAATTTCATATTTTTATAATTGTCCATTAATTATTAAGTGTGGACCACGATTGTTAATTCCATTGTTGGTATTGAAACAATTGGTAGAAATTATAATGCTTTCGGAACTTCAATTAACGGCGTTATCACTAAGAAATTTATCGAAAAGGGGAGTCGGGATTATATGAAGGCATGCGAGTTGCAGGAGAATTTGGAGCTTTGATTCCAAAAGATGGTGAAACTCAAGAACATGTTTTGTTGACTTATGAACTTGATGTCAAGCAAATGATAAACAATAAAAATAAAGACTTTTCTCATTTTGATTTATTCTACAACTTTATATTTTAAAACCAATATTGTCATTTTGAGAATCCAAAAACATTTATTTGTTAAAAATTAATTTCAACTAGAAATAATGACATGGTTAACGTTTCATCAGACTGAAATTTCAAAATTAATGAAAATAAAATATTATATACTGTTGTGTATAATATATAATTTTCTTTATTTGGTTTTAAATAAAAAGTGTATGATTGGAATTTATAAATATCTATAAAAACATAAAGTTAAATTATTTTTAATGAAATAAAGTTTTAATTATTAATGAAAATGAGTTAAATAAGAGAGTTAAAAGACGAGTTAAAATGTTGAATAAAAAAGTTCAGAATTAAAGAGATATTTGAGAGAATAACGAGAATCTTTGTAAACCTAATTTAAAAGTGGAGAAGGAGTGAATAATTGTTGTCAAAGCAATAGAGCAATCGAGTAACGTATTTCTGTGATTAAATCGCTTGACGATTAGTGATTATTATTGCTTTTTTACAGGCAAAGCTATTCTTCACGTAGTGACGTAAAGACCTCTGGATAATTGTCTATATCGGAGCTGATTGGCTGTAATTGCAATCTGTACAATCTATAATGATTATTAATAAAGGTTGTCCTGTTTGAATTTGTAAATTTGTGAATTTATAAAACACACTTGGAGTCAGAGACGTAATTGTTGAATTCATAACTCGTTATCGATCTAATAAACCCAACAGTCAGAACTAGGAGCATTTATGAAATAAGATAAGAAATACTGTTCCTCAAAACAAATTAAATTTGAATTAAAATTGTATTTTAGATGAAAAATATTTTTGAAAACTTTTCTTGTTAAACAGCATGTCGATTTATCGAAGAACCAATTTTATATTGTATTTGTTCATTATTTGTTAAATCCATTTCAAAAACTTTCATCAAGTGCTGAGACCAAACCACATAAGACTATTGCGCAACACCTCAATATACCCTAGTCCTTTCAAAATCAAAATGTAATAAAACTAAATATTATATTAAATTTCGATTGAAATTTTATATGTCGTTTGAGCCAGTTGTTTGACTGAATTTAGTAGCCCATATTAATTATTTGATGAAAAATATTTATTATACTTAAAATCAATGTCAATGATTAAAACAAAAATGTGGGAAATTGATTAATATTTTGTGATATAAAAATTACTAAAATCTATAATTGTTTTACTATATCATTATTGACAGACATTTAGTCTGTGATGGCAAATTATCATTTTCCCTCGGTTTTATGTTAATTATGTATTTGCATTAATTGCAGTTTTGTCTAATGAAATGTTTTTTTTAAATTAAAAAAACGATTAAATTAACTTTTTAAAAATAAATAAATAAAATTATATATATATATATATATATATATATATATATATATATATATATATATATATATATATATATATATATATATATATATATATATATATATTATTTAATACGAATAAATTACACTTTCCGCTGCTGAAGGAATGGCAATTTGTTTACTTTGGAAAGAAATCCGATAATAATGTTGGTACTGTTTTACCTATTTAATCAATCTTAGAACGTACTGCTGTCCGCAACGTTAAACAGAAATCCTGAGATGAAGGAATTTCTATGGAAATTCAGCTATCATAGTCGCACATAACACTGGAACTGGTAAGACTAGTGTAAAATCATCAAGTGGTCAAAAGAAATTGCAGTCATCTTCATTTTGTGCTCTAATTGGAATTTTAAAGTGAAAAGGAAAAAAGAATAAAGAAATTGACAAATTAAATAATTAAATATTTTTGTGTATTGTAAATATCTTTATTTGAATTAATTTTTTGAATATTTAAAAAATAAAATTAATATATTCAAAGTTAAAATGTAGAAATTAATTAATTTATATATATTAGAAAAGATTGAAAAAAAAATTAGATTATTAGTAAATTATCGGCAGACACTACTGACTCCTCGTGTTCTTTGTACCATATATAAATGACCCAAAACAATAAGTTTTAGTCAGTAAATTCTATGTTCACTCGACAATACATTTACTAGACTTATAAAATTTGCACTTTCCCTTTTTAATTATAAAGGTAAGTAGCCATATTAGCAGGGATGGATCTAGCTTTTTTGGGGCCCATGGCTTAAAAATACCAAGGCCCCTACACGTTTCAAAAAAAATTGTTTTCTTTATTGGCTCTGACTCACGCCTTCGTCATTGACTATAAAAAATTTAGAAAAATAAAAGACAGTATTAAAGGTTAATTATTATTTATTACATATTTATTAAATACACGTATATGTATTAAGAAGTACACACAAGGATATTAAAGTACAATCAAAATTATTTATTGCATTTTCATTAAACATATATTAAGTACAATCTCAATGAAATTAAATACAATACAATTACAATAACAGATTATTAGTCGGGAACCTGTATTTACAATACGGTCATTATTTGTTTCTGCAGGCTACAGTTGCGTCTTATCACTACAGGTTAATAAAAATGACCATGATCGTTCCTTGAGGTGATTAAGTGATGATCACGTTAATTAATCACGTTTAATGTTATATATTAATTTTTGTTGATTTTTAATAAATATTAGTAAATTTGTGTTTTAATTTTATTGTGTTTCGATCTTTTCTCTTATAAGCCGTGCTTGGTATAGAATATAATAGGTATATGTCAGAGAGGTTGGGGCCCCTTGTGGATCTGGGCCCAGGGCTATAGCCCTATTAGCCCATATGTAGATTCGTCCCTGCATATTAGTATCAGATTTTGCTAGAGTCTTTTTCACTTAATTCTCCCCAAATCTCGTTTAATCTCACCTAAAATTTGTTTCTTTTGTTTTGACAATACTGACAGCTTTTTTAATTTTCTGCTGTGAAATTTCATATATAACAAAAAAATCAAAACTTCATATTATTTATTCAACTTGTTTCTGTAAAAAATATATCTGAAATGAACCGAAGGGATTATTGAACTGTTGGTAATTGTAAATTTATTTGAAATCTTCATTTGACACTAATGACGTTTTTTTATCTGACATTTTCTGCATTTTAAAACTCCACATTATTTACTAAATAATAAAACAAACGATTTTTCTTCTATATTTCTGAATTATTTTTTGTTTTCTTTTGTATATAATTGAATATCATAGGTTCTAGGACAAAATGTCACCGGACAAAATGTCGTGGACAAAATACACATACTCAGAGTTTACCCGACAAAATATTTTGTCCCCCTATGGGTATTGGTCGAGGTATTGATCACACTCAACATGTCGCAATAGTATATTATCAACAATATTTATACCATGACATTTTGTCCGGCCACCATATGTATATATATATATATATATATATATATATATATATATATATATATATATATATATATATATATATATGTTTTTATGCTTTTATTTGAATAGAGTCTTCAATTTCCAATAATCAATTAATTAGTTTTTAAATTTTTGAATAACTTTGTCGAAAAACACGATATCGATTTAAAATTATTATATTCATATGTATGTTCCCCGAAAATATCAATTTTTTAATTAATTTTTGAATTTAATTTAATTTTTTTGAGTTTGGATAAATTATGCATTTTTATAGTTTTGCACAGTTCTTTGTACATTTTTGCATCAATTTATACAACCTAAACAAAATTTTAAAATTACATTATTTGATTTGGATAGTTTCATAAATTATTTTATTAAACATATGAGTAAAAAATTTTTTTTAAATACCAAAAAAAATCTAATTGAAACACAATTCAACATACGAAAGATTCTTTTTTCTAATGCAAAATTTGCAAATCATCAAACAAAATTTCTTCTCAGGGCCGAGGAAACGCGAGGAGATCATTGAAACTACTCGCCCAAGAAAGCAAATGAATAAGGATTCATTTAGTTCTCATGAAAAAATTTATGCCTCCTCTTTAAATCTTGTAATATACACAAGATAAAATGCAAGGAAATTTATATCAAGATATAATAAAGTTTGAAATTTTTTTAAATGTAAATAAATAATGCAAATAAATAATTAAAATGTTCAGATCGTATAAATTAATTAATTTATAAATAAATCTTTTAATAAATCGTTTAATGATAAAAGTTTTGGTAAGTTCTATTCAAATTTTTAATACGAATATTTGTCAAACCGATGATATTATCTAGAAATGAAATATTTTAAACTATTTATGAGAATATTGAAAGCCAGCATTTTAGTTCCTTTCTCAATTTTAGAAGAGTCTTTAAAATTTTTTATTCCCACAATATTTCTTAGAAAATCTGTGGAAAATAAAATCATTCTCATAACCGGTGCAGGTAAATCTATGTATTTCATTAGTTTTTATTAGCTTAATTTGCTAAATTATTAATAATTTATTATGAAAATTAATAAAATTTATTTATTATTATTAATTAATTCTTGCAGTAAAAACCGTAATATTATTTTTAGGTGTTATACTGGTTTCACTGAATCTCCATTTTGCTGTCTATTTCTACCGTCATTCATATAAGCAAGTCGAACGAACTGTATAATTTTCTAATTTAATATTGGTAACCATTAAAGGTTTCTCTAAATAAAAAGATAAGAGAACAAAAGGGATACGTTAACGTAGGGGATTAAGCAGTGATGTGCTGCTAAAACTTTATCAACCGGCTTTTACTTTGGTTAACACCGACCCCAAAATCTCTTAAAATTTCTTTTTTCAAATTACAAAAAATTATCATACCTTACAAAAATATTTTTATACATTACATAATTTATACATTATATAAATTCATTCCAAATAGAGTTTTGATTTTCATTGTTCATCCATTTCCACACAAAACGGGATACTTGTTTGTTATTTCACACAAAATATTTTTATTTATCTTTTACAGAAATGAATGCAAAATCATTTATTCTAATATAAAAGAACATAAAAAAATTCAAGGTTAAACAGGCGACTAAAAATGCACATTATCAGTGAGAATCGCATCAAATACATCCAATTTCCGAACTGTTGTACGTGTTCACCACATGTATTCACACATGTACGAATCCAACATGTTTCTGTGTGTTCCATTGTGACGTTTGTTCCGTTCTTTTGCTTTTTTCCATGAACGTTCAGTTCTTTGAGTATTTGCTCCAGTATTAGGATCAATAAAATTTAGAAAGTGGTTTACAGTCAGAGGATGGAATCCGCCTCCAGCAATTGCAGTGATGCCATTATAAGCTCTATATTGATCTGCCTTAACTGTAGTTCCTGGAAATATGTGCGTAGATATTATCGGAAGAATAGTGACTGCTGCTTTGTCTTGGACAGTAAGCATGAAACATTCGCCAGTTTGTCGACATAAACTCCCAAACACCCACTGTTGAGGTAATACTTGACCAACAGCGTTTTTGCGACGATTAAACAGGCTTTCGTCGATTTCAACAATTGTGTTAGGTTCACCTATGACAATGGGATTATTGATCAATGTATCGGCACACCTCTCAAAGATAGTTATTCCAGTCTATGACAGATGACTTGAAAATTTCAAGCTCAATTTCATATAAACGTATACTGGTCAACTTATTTGATCAGCAATGAAATGAACTAATGCATTCATGAAATAACTTCAGGTTGTTGAAGATATAATCAACATAAACAATAGCGATTACATAACAATATTTATAATGACAAGGATCATTAGTAGGACTTTGATTGACATGACGAATATTATCATCCTGAGATAAAGACTATCAACTGGATGTAAGACCTTCTAACGGCCGTTGATAACCCACTAAAAATATAGAGGGAGTATTTGTAAGGAGGCAGCTCATCTGTTCCTGTTTTTCAACGACAGTGTACCCTACCAACGTGGCGGCTATCATGAGTAACCTGGTCGAAAATTCGCAAGTCATGAGCGTTTACTTCAAAGAGCCAACACCCTTTGACTTGTCTGCTTATCTTCTACTTAAACGCCAACATTTATATTAATATTTTGTTATTTATACTTTAAATTTTAAATTAAATTTTAATTAAATAATTTAACATAACAAAAATATAATTGGGGTGAATTAACAGGCAAATACCCAAAACGGCCGGAAGTTTTTTACTTTATCCATTTGTTTAACTCTCATTTTATGCATAAATAAATCCTTGTAATAATGATATCTATAGAAAGGACATAATACGAAACCTATCATGTTTTAAGTGATATCTGTAATATAGTAAAGCCTCCTACAACGCGTTTTTACTACCACGCGATTTATAAATTACGGCAATTTTTCTCACAACGCGAGTCTTTTTCCTAAAACGCGATTTAAATAAATGTACGTTTTAAAAAAATCACAGTGTATAAATACAGAAATGTGTGTGTATTTTGCAGTTTAAGTAAATTTAGGATGAAAAGAAATTTTATTATATGTACACACATATAATAAATTTATTATATATATAATTTAAATTTATAGGAAAAAAATCATTATACCATTCAAAATGCCGAATGAAAAAAAAATTAGAAAATTTATTTCACTTCAAACCAAATTTCAAATTTTGGATAGGCTAATAAATCAAGAGAAGACAACTGATGTTGCCAAATATTTTAATTTAAATGAGTCAACAATTAGAATTATAAAACAAACAGAAGAAAAAATTAGAAATTCGGTAGCATCCGGGTCATCTGTGCTTGCCAAAATTACTGCTCGTCCGAGAGCAAATATAATGGAAAAAATGGAACAAGCTGTAATGAATTAATCAAATATGAAAAACTAAAAATTGGATTTATGTTAATAAAATAAACATTTATATTATTATATATAAAAAAAATTCATTTGTTTATTTATTCGGGTTTTTTTTGAGTTAAGCAAATATACAAATTAAAGTGATTTTGGTTTTTTATTTAGTAATTAACAATGAATTATATTATCAACGATTGGTTCACTGTAAAATCTGGGCTTTTCTTTATTAATAGCACTTATGACATTTTTGTGCAATGCCAATTATGTTGGCGATTTATTTCTACTCGATATACCAAATGGAAACTTGAAAGAAACGTCGGGTTATCGAGATATCAATACTTCAGGGGTCATTGAAATTGTTATTAAAGTTTCTGACTCAAATTTAATTAATACGAAAAGTCGTTTGAAAAATCGTATTGTTTCCACCTCTTTATCAAATTCAAATTTCCGATATCGATTTAACGTAGTTTACTTGAATAATTTAATCAATCATTGACTTCACAAATATCAATGGCGACTGTGGGAGGCAGAATTGAATAAGTTTCGACATTATTTCACTACAATCAAAGGCTTGCAGATTCATTTTATTCTTTTCAAACCGATTGTAAAACCAAAAAAGTTATCCAGAAACAATGATGGCCTGATAGATGAAACTCAGTTTCAATATATGATCAGCTGCCGATATTTTAATAACCAAAAAGCGGATTCGTTTAATAAAAAGGTCAAAGAAAGTCCTTCACCAATCAAGAAGGAGCAAACTACGACATAAGCCCTTATAGTATTGGTAGAAAATAAAACAAAAAACGGGTATCTTTAGACGAAAATGTTTCAAAGAAAAAGAAAAAATATTTAAATGTTTAAAAGAAATTGGAAAATAGTCAGCTGATGAACTCGGCCATAATTTTTTTGCTAGCAATGGATGGTTCGAAAATTCAAAAAACGACATTCATTGCACAATATAAAACTACAGAGAGAAAAAGGATCTGCTGGTGTAGAAGGATCAAAGCTGTATCCAGGAGAACTTGCCAAAATAATTCAAGAAAAGGGATATTCCGCCGATCAGGTTTTTAACGCTGATAAGACAGGACTATGGTGGAAAAAATTCCCTCTAGAACATATATTTCAAAAAATGAAAAAATACCACCTGAATTTACAGCTGTTAAAGATCGGATCACCTTACTTTTCTGCAGTAACTAATCTGGTGATTTTATGACTAAGTCTATATTCATTAACCGATCGTTAAATTCACGAGCGTCGAAACGATGTAATATAAACAGCCTTTCTGTGTATAGAAGGGCCAATAAAAAGGCATGGATGACGGCTAATTTATTTAACGTTTAGATCCATCATTGTTTTGTTCCGGATGTAGAAAAATAACGTAGCATTCAAAGTTCTACTAATTTTGGATAATGCGCCCTCGCATTCATGTGATTTAAATCATCCAAATGTGCAGATATCATTTTTAACCCCTAATACTACCTCGCTATTAAAGCCTTTGGACCAAGGGATCATAACGAATTTTAAATCAATTTATATCCGTATGTTATTTCAATTAATTTTAGACAAAATAGACATCACAGATATTACAATAAGCGAAGTTTGGAAACAATTCTCAATTTTGGATTGTGTCGAAATTGTTGGTTTGTCTATTAAAGAAATGCGGCAATCCACGTTAAATTCTTGTTGGAAAGTATTATTACCGGAAATGGTAAATCAGAGAAGTGCTGTTGAACCAACTCAGGCTGGATTTGGAAAAATACTTAATATTGCACACGCAATAGGACGCGATGGGTTCGAGGAAATAACATTGGATGACATACAAGAACTAGTTACGGAAGATGAAATAAACGAAGGAGATTTGGTTGCAATAATCAGTAAAACACTACCGATTGAATATAGTAATTCTGAAGATATATCCAAGAAATTTACTGTAAAATGTGTAGAAAAAGGTTTAGATATGGCGAAGCAGTTAGCAAATTATTTTTTTAGATAATAATGATCCACTGGAGGAAAGAGCTCAAACATTTACAAGAAATTTAGAAAATTGCTTGTTTCCTTATGACGAAATTTATAAAGATTTGCTCGTAAAAAGGAAACAATCTTTTTTTTTGTCAAGTCGATAACGATCGCAAGAGCTAACGAACCTATCCATTGCTCCAGTAGTTCAGATTCGGATGTAGCACCAGCAAAACGTTCGCGGCATCATCCGCTTAGCAGTGACGAAGAAGATAAATAAATAAATAATATGTATCAACATTTCTTTTTATATTTTAATTTTTATAAATTTTTATAAATTTTTATTTAATTTTTAAAAACGTGAATTATTTTGTTAAATTTTATTAATTTATTATAATTTTAGTGAAGACTTCCTAATAAAAAATCTTGAATATTAACTTGTTAACCGTTTGCGGATGGTAGGCCAGCAGTGCTGTCCTTAAATGGCTTATTTGATAGCATACGGTAGGCCAGCATTGCTGGCCACAAATTTTGTTCCAGACGTTCTACAATGTATAATGGCCAAAACTTTAAAAAAATCATACCACGATATCAGGCATTCGTATACTAAAAAATTATGCTAAAATATATACTACTTATTAAAGTTAATTCCGTCCGCAAACGGTTAAAATTTTATTATAAGAACTTTTATTTCTTCCAATTTCACCACTGATTATTTATTCCATTAAATTTATTAAAAAGAGTTTGAAGACTATAAATTAAAAAAAGACTATGAAAAGACTATAAAATCGATGTTTGTTGATACTCACGAATTTTCGATACTGTTTTTATCAAGTGAATTTGATCATTATTACATTTAATAATTATTGTTGGGAGATAATAAATTTATTTCAAATTTTATAATAAATTTATTGGTTTAATTATATTCTATTTATATTTTATTTTATTTACCCAAATAATATTTCCTTTTTTTTAAATTTAAAATTCTGTAATTTAATTAAATTTTTAATTTTTTAATATTTTATTTTATAAAAAAATCGTTTTTTATATTTTAAATATTTTTTTAATTTTAAATTTTAAATCTAATTAAATAAAGTGTTAGATTTCAAAATTATTATAAATTAAATAAAATTTATATAAATCATCAAAAATTTGAAAAATGTAATAAAACTTTGATATATTTACCCTTTTGTGGCCTAATTAACTCGCAAGTATAATATGGTGCAGCCGAAATTATTCTATTTTTAAAGATGAAATATATCGATTTCTTATTAAAACGAGTACCAATTTATTGAAATTACAATATTATTACAATATTCTTTTTATTCACCTTTAATCTGTTTTTCATTCAGAATCTTTCATTAAGATTTCGACTGAACATAAATATTTTCTATTTAGTATAAATATTCATCCTTGCCCTTTCTAAGTATTATTTTCATAAGAAATTAGCTTGGAATATGGAGTATCGAATATCAAAATCTAAATGAAGATAAATGAAATTTAAATATATATTTTAATATTATATTTATTTTTTTTCTAATATTTTTATCTACTAAAATCTCCGGTAATGTCCTGGCAAAAATATCAAGTTAGTTGTTAGAATTAATTACGACATTCAATCTGAGTTTTGATATTTGAGATACAGAATAAATCAAATTAGGAAAATCTAATTGATCATTATTTTTGAAGAAATTGAAAATGTGTTTGAATGAATTTAGAATTTTTAAATTAGTAAATTATAACAAACAATTTAAGAAAATTTCTCGTTAGAGTATGCAAGATGATTCCATAGAACGTTCACAACACCCCTATTATATAAATTTATCACTTTCTTTGAAAACCATTGCTTTAATCTAATGATATTTGAAAATAAATATTATTAGGAAATTCCGTTGTACGTTCAATAAGTACCCTGTATACCATATAAAAATAATAGTACATTAACAATATTCTAGTGATATCATAACATATATTTTCTAATATAGTTTGTTTAAATTTTTACATGTATCGTGGCGGGCGAAAGCACATTTTCAATTTATTTGCCAATCATGCTACAACATCTTATCAAATATCGAAGTGTGATTAAATTCGTTGTTTTGTATGGTGATAACAGTCAGCAAATATGGAATTTTTTGACATTTGGTAAATTTCCTGTTAGTAAACAATCTTTCTCGAAATACGAATCGATCATAAACCATTTGCGTTCATCGATGATCCAAGACAGGTTAAACCATTTGTTTTCATCAGCTTAGAGGATAGAATTTATGATGAACTTTTGAAAAAGAAAAAAAGCGAGAAAAAGTAAAATATAATTTAACTTCGCTACGTCCAGATGGAAAAGGGAGAAAAGAGAAAAAAATGTTTTTAACCATATAAAATACGATGACTCATTCAAACCTTTAAAAATTATTGAAAAATTAAATGAAAAAAGTATATGAATATATAGGTTTAAGTGCTTATATACATATTTTTATTTAACAAACATTACATATGTTGGGCTAGAACTGATCTTTAGACCCAAAAACTAGTGTCGTGACTAAAATGTGTGGGTACATAACATGCAACTCAGCATTAAGTTTAGTTCAAATCAAAACATAAAAACATCAACTAAACACTAATAATAAAGAAAATCACACCCAAAATGTAAAAACATATAAATAAAAATAAAATAAAACATAGCAAGAAGTATTACACTTGTTGTATTCAAATTTAGCCGAAAAACAGAAAATAACTGAAAATAAATCCGAATAAATGCGATATGAAAAATTAAAGAGAAAATTAAATAAAAACTTCATAATAAACTTATTTAGAGAAAATTACAGCAAATTTCAATATTAAAACCCAGAACAATCCATAAAAATGGCGAAATCCATCATGGCCGCAAACGACCTATTAAAAGTTATAAAAATAAATATTTTAGTTAAAACATAAAAACTTTTTGAAAATGTTTGCAGAAAACAATTTAGAAATTAAGAATTAGATTAAATTTAACATTAAATGTTCTGGAATGCCCAAATCATGGAGGCAAATTTAGCAAAAAATAATTAAAAAATAAAATTTTAAAAAATAAAACAAAAATTATTTCGAAAGAATCGCCAGGATAATTGATAAAAATTGAAAATAGAAAGTTCTAGAATAAAAAGAATTCGGATTTGTTTTACTGCAGAACTCTATACACGCAAACTCGCACACCGAAAACCAAGTATAAATACCGACACGTTTTTGTTACAAATCACTACTTTATGCCAAAAAATGTTGGACTATTTGTGCTAACAAATTGCCTGTTATTAATGTTTTGAGAACCAATACTGACCGACAATAGTAAGGATTCTTATATTTCATTTTAATATATTTAATGATGTCTATAAATATTAATAATTGATAATTGATTTTGTTTTTTTGAAGTAAATGAATTTTTTCATTAATTTTTTCATGTGCACGACCTCAGCTAGTTCTATCTTAGTAAAATCAGCATCGTCACCGGGTCCACAATCCCTGGTGAATGTAGGCCCACAGCCTAGCATGTATTTATATTTATGTATTGAGTCGTCGGAGGTCGTACCTACTTCGTGGTATTAGCCACGGAGTTCGTCGGTAAATTACCTCCAGGATGACGGGGCTCTAAGAGCTCAGGTGGAATTAATTAATTTAGTCATTGTTACTGTACCTTTTGCTGTAACGTTGACCCACATAACACTATTATCGATTGTCTTTAATGACTTCTTTAATCAGTAAAAATATAATGAATAATATTTCTCTTTATATAATTTTTGTACTTGAATAAATTTATTTAACACTAATTTACTGGCAAGTTATAAATTAAATTTTAAATTAAATTTATCGTTTTCAGCTTCATCAATTAGTGTTTTATATATGAAAATTTCATCATTGATATAAATGTACCTGCTTACTAATTTATTTCGTTTCAATGCCTTCAGTGTTCACCTTGATACCAATACATTAAACAGTTTACTGTCATTGGTAACCGTATAGGAACTATATAACATAACTGAAAATAAATTGGTGGGTAAACTAAAAAATATTAATCCCCAATGCATTAATACTTACGTTTATTCTATTCATAACTGGAATTTTTGATCTTATGCTGGCTTATTCTTGTATGATTCACGTTGCTTGATATAAATAAAGGGCAATTTTCAAAGATTATGGGTGAGTTCTGCCTTATTGCTCATTTTAGAATTTCGATCTTAGACTTCTGAATTTTTTTGTTAAAAGTTTAGCCTAGATGTTGGGATTTATTTTTGGTTAAATTTGAACAGTGTTGCTGCTATCATTTAAGGCTTTGCTTATATCATACTTATTTGCTTATATTATACTCAATCAACTTCTTAACTTTATGACACGCATTTACTTTAGAATATTACTTTCCTAGAATTTATTAATAAGAATCTTATTTTAATACTTTCAAAATGTAATAATTCTATTTTCTTGATTATTAAACTTCCAGCAAAATGATTGTAAAATCCATCTTTATGATACGCTTTATGGTGTAACTAAATAACTCTAGCTTGGGTATCTGTTTGTATTTGTGACAAACAGATTTATGATCAAAGTGTTTGAGACAAATACACCTAATTCCGAAATTTAGTAACTTCTATAATCTAAATAAAAATCAATAAATTTATAGAATAGGAACACAAACTTACCTGTATGTAGAAATTTATTCGTCCGAAATTTAATAATTTTATTATAGGATTTGTGAAGGTGAGAGAAAAATAATTGAACATACCAACACAAAACACATAATGAAAAATGCATGCAAATTTACTAAAGCTTTTTTGTTCCGAAATAAATAACCATTAACATTGTTAAAATATAATTATTTTGAAATTATTAAAAAATTATGCAGGAAAATACTTTTAATTTAGAATCCGACAGCTATACGTTGAGCTTCAGAGAAAAAAAAGAAAATATATCTTAAAATTCAATTATAAAATAATTTAGAATATAAACTTTCTTTAGATTTACAGATATTTTTCAGGATACACTGCCTTTTCGCGAAGGTGGAAATCTGACAATGTAAGATTTATTCATTAAATTACAAAACATTAGAATTTGCAGAAAGAAATTCACAATTTTTAAATTTAAATAAATTATTTTAATAAAATGATATTTTCATAGATATACCGAAAATGACAAAATTTGGCCTTTCCTTCTTTCCTAATTTTATTAAAAAAAATAAATGTCTTCGGTGATTAGTTAAATTATTTATAATCAAAAATATATCTAATTTACATTTTATCAAAATAATTCCAAATAGATTCATAAAATGTCAAAATTCCTAAATAACACCTGAAATTTAATTATCAATATGTTATATTATAAATGCTGGCTAACAGTAATATTTAAGAACTTGAATAATGATCTCATAATTATATAAAATCAAAATTCAAGTTTTAAAGTTACTTGAAATTAAAAAAAATTTCGGAATTGGGTGTACAGCTTTAATGCTCATCTTATGTATAGGTGTTACCCTCTCACAAATCAGTGGGACATGAAATGTAGTTGCATAAGCTCATACGATATGCCCATCCATTACATCAACGATACACAGAGCATCTGTTCTATTCATTGGTAATTTACCTCAATGACTTGTACAGCTGTAGCTCATCACAGTTTCATAAATTTGAACTATTTTTCTTAAGACTCAATTGCTCAATCTTTGTGGTTGACTAACAAAGAAGTTATCTTTTTAATTATATTTTTTTAACTGTTTTTATTACTTCCAAACGACTTGATAATTGAATATAGCTGCTAATCTACAGCCCATCTGTTAATAAGTCATAAGATTAGTCTAATGTCTAGATTAAAATCTTCCAAAAAATCTGCTTTTCTAATTCTATTGTTCTCTCTTTTAGTTTGGCAATTCTTTTCTTTTCATCTCATAACATAATTTTTCTCTGTGATTATTGAAATGTAATAATTTTATAAAATTTGAATAAAAGGCACACTTCATCTCTGACTTGAACATTCTTTCTTTATGTGAGGTGTTAAACAGCTGAGAGTTAAATATTTCAATGGTTTATCAAAATAATTTTAAATTGTAAATAATTGACTATTAAAATAACTTTTAAATAATTTTTAAATTGGATTTTTTAAGTTGACATTTTTGAATTAAAAATTAAAATAGCTTTTTAAAAAAGAAGTTTTTTTAATGAAAAATTTTTAAATAAATATGTTTTAAATATTGAAATATTTTGATAAATGGTTTTGAAAATATTTTATTCAACGTGGAAAATTTGTTTGGAAATTATATAATTATGTCGTTGACTTTTGAACCGGATTTAAAAAATAATTTAGAAGATGTTTTAGCAGCTTCTAATACTTTAGATAATATATTAATGTCGAATCATTCATTTTTATCATCATAATTTCAAATACATTTGGTAACATTTTAAAGGATTTTAATAATTTTACATCAATAAGTATTTTTTAATTTTCTTTTTTTTCTATTTTTTTATTTAAGGAGAACAGCTTTTTATTATAAATGTTTGAAACAATATACAATGAATTTTACTTAATTTGTCAAAATTGCTTTCATCACCAATATATTTTACTCCCAAAATTATATGTCAAATTAACAAATTAGCTCTAAGATAAAGAACAATACATTCTCAATTCCAATCTTCTGGTTTATATTTACTGTTAAAAGTTTTTGACAATGCGTTTGTGTATGAAATGTTTGTGAAACAAAACAAAATGTAGAGCCCAGTCGAAACTCCTTTAAAAACTGTGTTGGGACTGCTGAGTTGTATGTTGTGTATCTGGCATATGAAAGCGAAATTTTATTACAACAAAAAAATAACAATAATAAGCAATATTAATATTTAACTAACTAATTTAAAAAAAAATAGCATTTATTAGAACTTTCTTGGTACTCCTCTTTAATTTAATTTTTATTCCCAATTTTAATTCTATTCGTCTGATCGATCTCTAAAGGAAGTCGTTAATCTACTTCCTATAGCAAATTGATTGTTTTTAATTATAATTTACGACTTCTGCCAGAGAAAAATAAAATAATAAAAATGCAATGAGTAGGGGGGCAGAATTAAAGGGGAAATTCAACAGTATAGCGTTTACCACTGAATTTTTTGCAATGATTTAACATTCTAATTTCATTTTTTCAGGAAGTGGACTTGGTGCTGCATTGGCAGTAAGCTTTGCAAAATTAAAGTCAAAACTTGTTTTGCTTGATATTAATGAAATTGGATTAAAGAAAACGAGTGACGAATGCGAAAAATATCAGTCTCATACATCTATTTTCATTTTCCAAATTGATATTACAAACAGAATGGAAATTTTCAAGTTGTCAGAAAAAGTTATAAATTTTGTGTTTAAAATTTAAAATTTTGATTTTTAAAATCGTTTCATCTATCTTCATTTACAAAACTAATTCCAAAATTAAATTTTAAATTAAATTTAAATTTTATATTATTACTTTAATTTTGCTTATTTAGAATTTAGAAAAAAATAAATTACATTAACCGTTTGCGGACGGTAGGCCAGCAAATTTGGCCACGAATTTTGTTCCAGGTGTTTAACAATGTATAAAAATGTATTAACAATGTATTAACCAGCTGTGCTGGCCAAACTTTGAAAAAATCATACCACGATATCAAGAAAATTTATGCTAAAAAATAATAAATTAATTTCGTCCGCAAACGGTTAAGTCCTCGACTTACGTGAATTTTTCGTTCCGAAGATTTTCATGTAAATTGAAAAATTATGTTAGTCGAATAAAAATTTAAATCGTGCAATTTTTTTAAATAATGTGTTAGTTTCAGGAGATAGGTGAACAAGAAATGGACTTGTATACATTTATAAAGTTAAATTAATATTATTATTTATTCAATTACATCTATACATAATAATTTCTGTAGTCTGTCTTGTAGTCCTTTTCTTTTAATATCGCATGCAATAGTATCATTCGATACTTTTGAAACTTTTGGAAATCGTTTTGTATCAGGCAGGCTCATGTAGTTTCGAAACAAACCAATCCATTCTTGATCATATTTAAATATTCTGCCATTTTCATAGTTTCAAATCCCTTCTGCTGTTCACTTTCTTGCTGTTCTTCTGTTCTTCTGGAAAAGAGTCTTTTTGCAGTTTCGTTGAATTTTTTTTAATTAAATGGACAAAATCCTCTTCTTCCAGATTTATGATCAGCTCTTTCTTAATTTCGACGAGGTCACTAATAAAATAAATGAATACATACAAACACGTTTCACAATATTTCTATAATAAAAAATACACACAATAGGACATTGATTTAGCATACGGACATTTAATTAGCTAAAAAATTTCTATTTAAAATTAATTAATTATAAAAAAATCTATGAGAATATATCAGAAGCTTCATCAAAATCGACTATTCCATTTCAAGAAATTCATAGATGAATGCTCTTTCAATGCATGGATGAACAAGAGATTCGGTAGATCACGAGTAGGCATTCGAATTTATAGCAATTTGCCAACAAATCGAGGTCCCAATATTTCTCTAGTTTTGGCAATATCCAAAGATGAACCAATCATTCACCAATTATTATTGGCTCTTTTAAAATGAATCATATCAGTCATTTATAACCGAATTGACTGTGAAACGATGGCTCTGGATTCATTTTGATCCACGATAATGCATCCATCCACAATAATATGTCTTCATTGAATAATCAAATTGAAAAGTTGCCATATAATCCATTTTTGAACCTCATCGAAAGTGTGTTTAGCAAAATTAAAAATGCACAACAGGCACAGTTGACCACAGACAAACCATGCACACAGATGCGGAATGAGACTCTGCACTGACACAGAGAATTTACCACTCAAACTAAAGATTATTAATTTGTTTACAATGAAAAAAATAAGGTAAAATATAAAATATAAAATACATCTCTTTGCAAATGTATACATTAGTTTAACGAATTAATCTTATTTCAGTAAAAGACAAAATTTAAGAAAAATACAAATGAAAATGAAATAAAAAGTATTTAAAAATTATGTAAAAATATGTTTACATTAAAATCGTTTTCTTGAATTATATTGGTAAAATATTAATTTATTTTTATTCTCTTTCATTTTTGAGTTAAATTAATCAAAAATTTAATATTCAATAAAACAAATAAAATAAAAACCTGGAAAGAAACTTAAATTTAAATTAATGAATGACTAAAATTTATTTCCTTTTCATTTATTTTTTTTTTCATTTCTAGCTTTTCATTTAGAATTTTTTATTAGTTAAATTAACATTTTGTAAAAGATTTCTAACCTAAATATATTTAGAAAATAATTAAATTTTAAAGATTGATTATTCTGAATTATTTATTGAATTATTTATTGAATTATTTATTATTGATTATTCTGAAAGTTATTGCTTTATAAATCAAAAATTTCTTAATTAAATGCTTAATATCGGTATTTCAAACAAGAATTTCTAAATTATAAAATACTTTTTACTATTTTGCAAATAATTTACTATTTTTTATCTTCGCACAAATCACATTTATTAATCAGTTCTGGCATCAGAAACAAAAAATTTTGAATCGACGATATTTAGTCTTGAAAAAATATTAAAAGCTTAATATTAATTAGTACTCATAAGTAATAAAGAATTTAGTTTTTGGTTTTATAATTTTTCTAGCTGTTTTTATGGTTAAATATGTAAAGAGGACGATAAAGACTGTATTATGAGGACGATAAATCAACCCAAATATTCTAGAATAGCACAGAGTAAAAAATATTTGATAAAACCAAAGCCTTAAATTTGTGGTACATAGGATTAAAGTATATCTTTTGTCAAAATGAAAACCAAAGAAATATCAAAAATAAGAAAACAGATCAAAGATGATAAAAAAATTAAAAGATTTTTTAGTAAAAGTTACAAATTTTTAAAAATAAATATCATTTTAGAATAAAAAAACCTCGTTTCAGGGAAAATGAAAATTAAATTAAAATACTAAAAAATATTTTATTGAGAGCAAGTTTAAAGGCTTTTTAGTGATAATTTATTCTTATTTTACATCCTGAAAAAGGGAGATTAAGCAGGTTATCGAAGAAAAAGCCTGATCTCAAACCTGTTGACAGCATCAGAAGAATGCAGATTTAACCACGAGGAAATATTATACATTTTGATGGAAGAGCAGTGTTCTTCTTCAAATACAGGACATGACATTAATTCTAAAAGAAATTATTCTAAGAAGACTATGGAATATTAGTAAAAAAAGACCAGTTTAATTCTTTGCAGTTCAGAATGACATTACATTAATTATTCTACATTTTTGATTTTCGAAAAAACCGTTATTCATTGCATTTATTCATTGGTATCTAATTTTTACGAATAGAAATAATATTGTTTTTAAATGGACCTGATTTAATTATAATTGAAATTGTATGGTCATTAGAAGAAAAGAATTTTTATAAAGAAGTAAATTTACAAGAATTAAAAATGAAAATTATTTCAAGTTTTTTTTGAAACTAGAAGGAAAATAACATGAAATTTTTACAGTTCTATATCCAAAGAACTCATAAAGATAAAATCTGAATCACTTAAAAATTGAAGTATATATTTTCTGATGTTCGAAAAAAAGTACTTCAATTTTTAAAAGTCAAAGTAATTTTTCTAAATGTCTACAAATTTAATTCAAAATTATATACAACTAGCTTTATTACCTGGCTTTTCCATAGAAAGATTCAAACTCATTCTTTCTTCATTTTAATTAATAAATTCATCATGTTATTATAAATTTGTTTCAATATTTGACTATAAACAATATTTTTATTTTCTTATTTATTGAAATAATGTTGAGGAATTCTTCATCCTTGACATTCCTACATTAAGTTGTCGATGCGAGAAGCACTCTTCTATCAAATCCAAACTTCTATCTTTCAGCAATAAAAATAAAAAAGTTGAAAGTGGAAAATAACATAGTTGATCCAGAAATTTAATGAAAAAAATAACTTTATGTTACTAATATAAACTTGTAATTAATTAAATAACAAATAATATCATAAATTAATAACATGACAGAAAATATAGATGTCCAAATTAATTTGCATCATATGTAAAATGCCTTATAAGATATTTTATTTTTCATATATAATTACTATTACTAATACCATAATAATAATAATAATAATAATAATAATAATAATAATAATAATAATAATAATAATAATAATAATAATAATAATAATAATAATAATAATAATAATAATAATAATAATAATAATAATAATAATAATAATAATAATAATAATAATAATAATAATAATAATAATAATAATAATAATAATAATAATAATAATAATAATAATAATAATAATAATAATAGTAGTAATAATAATAATAATAATAATAATAATAATAATTATAATTATAATTATTATTATTATTATTATTATTATTATTATTATTATTATTATTATTATTATTATTATTATTATTATTATTATTATTATTATTATTATTAATATTATTATCATTATTATTATTATCATTATTATTATTGACAAGGATTATCTTATAGTCGAAAAGTTTTTAATTAAATACATTATTCACAGTAAAAGGCTTAAATTATCACTTATTGTTTTATTACTGTTATTATTATTAATAATATATATTAATATTATAAGACATTACAATTAAATTCACAAAATTATTCTTATTAATTTATCATTCACTCCTTTTTCTTTTGAAAATATTAATGTAATTTAATTTATTTATTTAAATATAAATAAACTCACAAAAAATTAAAATCAAATCTTTTTCTACTCACATTGGATTTATGATTAAATTTTCTTGTCAATTAAATATCAGAAAATATGCAAATTAATTTGATTTTAAAATTAGTAAAGTTTTCTTTTCCATCTCTAATTCGAATTTCTGTCTCCAATAAGGTTTTCATTTTTACAAGAATTATTTTATGTTAATTCATATATCTTTTTGCTTTTTGTTTAATTCAATAATAATAATAATAATAATAATAATAATAATAATAATAATAATAATAATAATAATAATAATAATAATAATAATAATAATAATAATAATAATAATAATAATAATAATAATAATAATAATAATAATAATAATAATAATAATAATAATAATAATAATAATAATAATAATAATAATAATAATAATAATAATAATAATAATAATAATAATAATAATAATAATAATAATAATAATAATAATAATAATAATAATATATTATCACGTCAAGAGCTTTCGCTGATTTTTACTAAATGGCAAAAAATAATAATAATTAAAAGTGTAACAAACCAAATGGACTTTAAATATTATTTACTTATGCTGTTGGTATAAAATCAAATTGTCCATAATTCATTACCTAAGAAGTGTCTCAAAATGTGAATCAGCTTCTGAAATATAAATGAAAGCAGACAGTACAACGGGGTAAGTAAATTATATTAGGTAATATTTATATACACTCATTTATTAACATAAAACCATAACATTTCGGTAAAAATAAAACCGATTAGTTGCAATAAAATTGCATTCAATTTCGTCATTCATTCTATATTGATAAATAAATAAGTCCAAGTATAAAAATATATCTTTCATAATATAATATTTTGAAACCAATCTTTCGATATTTTTATTTCGATACTGTGCATAAATTTTCAGTTTTTTATAACAGATTTCTAATATAAAAAGCAGAACGTCAAATCCTTAAAATGGTATTGCTATGCCGCATTTGTAGATACGACGTACTTGGGCATATCAATAATTGTTGTCACCTTATAATTCGTAATAAAGGTTAAAACAACACATATCTACAAAATAAACTAATTATCTGTTGTTTATGTTAAATTTTTGATTCAATAAGATACACTTTCAAAATTTTCTCTTTGATTTTTTGTCAGCAAAATCAATAATTATCAATATTTAATGTAAAATCGCTTTCTATTGATAATATAGATAAGGCATTTAAACTTCGTTCTTTTACAATAGATCTTAAATACTATTTTCTATCTTTTCAGCAACGAAAAACTTCGTTCCCTAGAGCTGTTAGTTAAATGTTTCCACAAAAATATTTTTAAAATTATAATTAAAAATAGAAATACGTTTCTAATTTTTTGCTATATATTAGTTTACTAAGTTCTAATATAGAATTTTCAGAAATTTCATTAGATTTCAAATATGTGAACACATTCTTCCATAAAACATTCATCTAAATCGTTTTTGTAATTTTATTAGGTGGATATTTTGTTGAATAGTTTAAAAATCCAAAGTTTTTGTAAATTCCTTCATATGCTTCAAGCCTCTTTTTCAGTTCTTGATTAAAACATTAAATGTTTTGGTTTAAAAATTCTGATTAGCATGTAATTCCGATTTATCCATCGTTTCATCATGAAATATTTTTCTTTTCTCCCTCGTTTCCTTCCTTTCTTCATATAAATTTGACATTGAATTTACAAATCCAATCTGCATTACTCAACAACAATCGAGAAATCAATTTATATGAATTGTGACTTTAAATCAGTAGTATTATAGCGTTCCAAAATAAATTTTCAAAATGTTATCAAAGAATTACATTCAAGACTTTTTTTGATTATATATATATAAAGTATATAAAGAATATTTTTTTACGGATGTCTAACATTTGAATAATATAAAGAGTACTGTTTATATTATTCCAACGTTAGACATCCGTAAAAAATAATTTTACACCATTACTTTATAAGTTAAAAATGCTAAAGGTATACGGATGCACTTGTAAACAGTTTCTGTGTATAGACTAATTTTTTGGTTTGAAGAGGTGATTATGATTTTACAAGTTTACAAATTTTTTCTGTGAATTACCTAATTTGCAAGTGATGTGATTTCCAGTGTACCAGGGAAAATATGCAATAGAGTTGCGTTTGGCTTCTAATTTGAAAAGATAGTGTCATCTTCATATATTTATTTTAAAACTTTGGGAATTTCGGCCCAGTTTTTATATAGAGTTCTACATATATCATATATCTAACTAAAAAAATAACTACTCAAATGTAAAAATCGCTTACCATTGAAATTAATTACTTTAGGAAAATATAATATCGCACAAAAATCTTTCAATTCTTAATTTCGATTACATAGTTAATTATGATTATCAATAAATTAAAAAATTCTTATTTGTAATAAAAAATAAAAAAATTATGCTTATTAAAAGATTTTTAGAGAAAATAAAAAATCAAGCATACTTCTTTGGTTGGCGCCCATAAGCAGTTGGCTTGGTTAGCCTATAAGTAAAAACGCGCAAGATTGTTTGGTTATTAGGAAATTTGCTGAGTCATATTTTGAGTTTATTTTCCTCATTCACTCATTGAGCATTTTTTCTACGAAAAAATAAAAAATGAGGACATTTTTATTTTGTTATATTTTATTCAAAAAAATAAGATCAATCCCTTGGATACCAAAAGGTAACCTTAGATTGAATACATTTAATAGAAGAATAAAAAATGAAATTGGCATGCATAAATATTTTTTAGGAAATATTCATTATTAATTTAGATTTAGATTGTTAAATTTATAGTTGTAATGTGATCTAATTAATTGGAATATGTCTATTTTATTGAAATTGAAGATTAAAATTAAAAAAAAATCCCTAATCTTGTGATAGACTGCAAAGTTGAGGTTGGAGTAAATTACATTGCGTGTCAACTCTGAAATCCTGGTGGGGATTTTGTATGTTTTTTATTAAGTTTTCTCTAGTGTTTTAAATTCTCTTTATTGTGTTTTATCGTGGGAATTTCTTTGTCGTGCTCTAGCTGTAATATCATAACATTAAAACAAATAATGTATTTTCTAAATTGTCTGCAAGGAAATTTAAATAATATTTTCTTTCTATGATTATTGTTTTACAAAATGATGGTAATTATTATTTTTGTAGTCAATCGTTTTTGGTTTAATATAATTGTAAATCAGATTTTAAAATTTTTTGAATAAATAACGCTTAATTGAGAATAATTGTCCTTCAATATTAGAGATAGTATTATAGTAAATTAATGTTTTTTCTTCATTCGGAAGAAACAATTTCTATAAAATATTAATATTTGTGGTAGATGTGATATAAATATTCTTTACTCAAAGTTATTCATTCGATATTACAAGGTTTAGATCAGTGTTTCTCAACCTCTTTTTTTTGGGGGGGGGGGAAGACGCACTAAAAATATCTAAGAATTTTCGGGACACACCAAAATATTTTTAACTTAATTTATTAAAAAGACTCCATTTTGTAAATATTATTTCAATGCGATGGCTGTGCCTGCTTAAGGAAACACATCATCTTCCATTGGGATTCCAAGTTGATAAGCTAACTCATCATCAAATCTGATGAGTCCTTTATGCTTCTATGATTTGATTTCAGTTAATGCCACAAAGCCAAATTCACAGAACCAATAAGACGAAATGGCGACAGGGTTTTATCTGCTTTCTAACTGATTAAAAGATAAATTTTCATAATTACATGCTAGAATTCTTCCAAAATCGTGTTCTTGAACATTTTTGATAAAACTTGTCATTTCATAATTCAATCAGCTGTTCTTCCTCTTAGATCGTCAAATTGACTTCTTCACTGATTGCAAATGGATCGATCACCCAAAAAGTCAAGTGATGGAAAATAAAGTTGAAGATACTTTTACTAAAAGTGTTCAAAATTTGATTGCCGATTTTCTTATAAAACTTGAGATTCGTTAACAGTTAGAAAGCAGTCGAACATTCCTTTCAATATTTTGCTTTTCAACAAAGTCAGTTTCTCATTTAATGACTTCAACTTCGATGAAGATGTGATGTTTTGAAATAATGGTCGCCAAATTGATTCTCCAAGTCTGATGAAATGTTCATGACTCTTCTCGAAATTGAATCATTTGACAAAAGGACTTTTGTCACTTTTACCGGAATAGCATAGTTTCGACAATAATAGCTAGTGCTGGCTGCGATTGTTTTTTTTTGCTTTGCTAATAACTGATCAACTTTATATCTAGAATTAGTCCTTCTTCACGACAAGCTTTTACGATTTTTGTTTTCTCTCAACTCTAAGCATTTTGAAATATTCTGATGATTTGTTTTTCTGCACTGAATGAAGTTTCTTCTAATTTTGCTTCAATTTGTTTAGAACCAAAGATTCGTTCGACTTTCAAAAGAGCAAACCAAAGGAAACTTAATAATCTTCATATTCCATTACTACGAAACCATATTTGATGTATTCTTCCTTGAACTTTCATTTGTTTACTTTTCTTTGATTATGGAATTTTATGGAGTAGAAGATTTTATTAATGAATTGTTTATTATTTTATTATTTTATTATTGAATTATTTACAGTTGTCTTTTACTATTATCATTTTGTTAATTGTTATTTTATTAACTTAAAGTGAAATTTGTTTTTAGATTCTGTTAGTTTTATTAAAATGGAATTAATTAGTGCTTTATTAAACATTTATTTGAATGTTTCGTCAAACGTTTGTGCACTTACTGCAAATGAGTCTGTGGGCTCAAAATTGGAAAATAAATAAAATATTTGGATCAAGGTCAAAATCCTCCCCCCCGGTTTATGAACAAGTTCAAAATCCCCCCCGTAAAAATATTAATAAAATATACAAAAAAAATAAAAATAATAATAATAATAATAATAATAATAATAATAATAATAATAATACCCTTGCGACATGTTGAATATGACCAGTACCCTTGTGAGCATTACCCATAGGGGGACAAAATATTTTGTCGGATAGACTCGGAGTATATAGATTAATACTAATAATAATAATAATAATTTTATTAATTTATTATTCATTTATTATTTAATTGTTATTTATTTAATATTAATAATATTTATTTAAACAAGGTCAAAATCCCCCCGCCGGGGGGGGGGGGGGATTTTGACCTTGATCCAAATACTTTGCTGGGTATGTTTGCTAGGTGTGTTGCCAAATGAAAATTTTAATAAAATACCAGAGTTATTCGATAAAAATACTAATATTTCAATGAGATCATCACTAAATTTTACTGGTTTCATATGGTAACGCCTGTTTATAGAGGTAAACATGTGTTTTGGTACGTCATCTTTAAGTTTTAAAGATGATAAGCTAAACAAACTTCATTAATGTTGCAGTGTGTCTTGTATATTAAACTTTTCATTGTTGATTTATCATATAAGAACATTTTGTTTTGCTTTATTTTAAAATTTCGTTATAATTTCAAACTTCAAAATCCCTAGCTATTTTAATTATTTTTTCCAAAATCTCGCAACACGCACTTTGAGAAACATTGGTTTTGATCCTTCCCAGCTGGACTACCTGATCTACCATTTATCTTGATTTAGAAAGTTAATTTTAAACCTTTATATAATTATGTCGAAAAAACTTAATTTAGTATGGCCAAGTATATGCAACATCTTCCGTTGTCAAATAATGTAAAAATTGGTTGATGCTCCAGAAGAACCCGATGTTTTTGATTTAGCTAATGAATAAATTTTGTCCTTAACTTAAAGTGACCATATATTTTATGCTTAAATCCGGGACCAGTTCAAATAAATATAATAAAAAGCTTAACGCATTCCTCAGGACATAATTTTCTTAGTTTATTTAATTGTTACGAATTAAAATATCATAGATTTTTCATTTTATTCATTTAATTAATATCAAAATAAAAAAAATTAACAAAAAAAATAAAATTATTATTCTTTTTATTTTTATTACAAGAAATAAACTTTATAAAACTAAACTAATAATAATATTTCATAAATAAGTGTAAGTATTTTAAAGTACACGTTAATTTTTCGTATTTTTTCTGCTGAGTGGATTTTTTTAGTAAATCTTCATTACTAGAAATAAACTTATGAAATTCTTCACTTGCAGTATCGCTTTTAATGTATCCACGCTTAATTGCGCTTTTTTAGTGGTCCAATACTTATTGAGCAGTGAAAATACTCGTTCGGTGGTAGCATTAGTGCCTGGCAAGCATAACCAACTATTTTGTTAATATTTTTTAACTGAATATTATTTGTATGAAAGTGATTAAATATTTCTAACCACCTTACATCGGTTGGAATTTTTTCTTCATTCCAAGCATTTACTTTTGCTGCATCAACATATTTTTTTACATATGATATCTCACCAAAATTTCTCTTTCTTCTTTATCAGCATCAAACCTTTCCAATTTATGATTAAAATTTGAAATAAATTCTAAACTTTCTTGTACATTTTGCCAATTAACAATGGTTTTTAGATTAATCTATTTAAAGCAATAATAATTTTCAAATTGTGATACGTGAACTTCTAAATATTGAATACATTTTTTATAAAAATTATTTGTATTGAATTTGAAGGAATTAGTTTTGGACCAACCATTTTCTTCTAAATTTCTTAACTGACTACGGACATTTAGAGGTAGATACTGCGTATCCATTATTTCTTTTAACTTCAATTTTAAATTGTCTATTTCCGTAAAAACTTCCATAATTGTAATTTTATCACTTGACTATGATTAAATGTAACCACAATTCCGATATATTTTTTTCGAAAAATTTATGCAGAACTATTGGACAGTTGTCGATGGATGATAAATATGATTTTAAGGTAGAATATAATTTTAAAATTCGTTCAATGGTGGCCATCATAGCCAACCACCTAGTCTTACTGTAGCAGCAATCCCATAATTCAACCCTTGCTATATATATATATATATATATATATATATATATATATATATATATATATATATATATATATATATATATATATATATATATGTTACTTTAAATTTGACCTATGATTCCTTCAATATCAACAGGAAGTTGACCTGCTGCTGACTGAATAGTATTGTGCACTATATGTGCAGCACATCCTACACCAATATGAATATGGTTTATGAATATGGTTTTTAAGTTTACTATATACATTATTTGTTCCTTTTCTAAGAAGGCCACCAAAGTTTGTATTTGCATTATCTGCGCAAACAGCTACAATTTTATTTTCTAAACGAAATTTCTTCAATATTTCTATAGTTGAGTTAGCTATTATTTCCGAATTTTCACCTGGAAGAGATACAAAATCTAAAAGTTTAATCTGTACACCTAGTTTGTAATCAAAAATACGAATTAATAACTGAAATAATATAGTTTCTTTATGATTTGACGCATCTGTAATTATTGTAATAAAATGAATATTTTCCAAAGTTTTCATAAGTTGCTGAATTGTATAAGGTACAAATACATTTTTTATAATCGCTTCGGTTTTTGTGCGAGCGCAAGTAAACTTTGGCTCGATTAATGTACGAATCAGCTTAGATGTACAGTCCATTGATCGAAATGTTTGATTATGCATTATATTGTGATATGCAAAAATTGCTTCGGTGCTAGCTAACTCCTTTTATTTTGAACCAAATTCAACTTTTCGAAAATAACCACTTACTTTTGCTGAAGAAGCTGAAGCTAATAATGCTCATTTTTGTTTATCCGACGAAACATGTTTGGTTATATCATTTTTACCACCCGAGCCAATCGAGAAGTCGCTGTTACATATATCACAATGAACACTATTTTCAATTTTGCTATTTTTTATAAAAAAAAATTCCTTTTTCAACTTGTCAGTAAATGTACAATGGCGTTTCTTGGACATAATTCTCTGTAATTTGAGATTAATTTTTTTATTTAGAATTTATATTAGAAGTAATATACATATTAAAAATTAATGAAAATATAAATACCAACCATTTTGCGGACACAATTATAAAAGAATTTTAAATTTGAACTTTTGTTTTGTACACTTAAACTTTTTAAACTGAAATAGCAATTATAGAAATTGATTTTTTTAAATACTTAAGCAATGTGAATTTGCTTAAAGCTCATGACATGTTTGAATTGAAACATTTGAATTTTTGAATTTAAATAATTGTTACCAGTTAAACCAAAGTAGTGTTATTTAATTGGAAAAGTTACTTTACAAATAGATACGGGACACTTTCTAGGACAATTTTCAATGCAGGACATACGATTTAAATCCGGTAAAGTCCTGCATAATCCGGGACGTCTGGTCACTTTACCTTAATTGCAAACATTCTAAGATGATAACTATCATTTTAACAAATTTATAAAAAATACATATTTTATAAAAATGCATTTTACATTACTTCTTGTATTTTTTTGAAAGGTCCAAATAGTATGACCTTCAAAAAAGTATGTTTATTTGAAAATTATTTTGTATGGGATATAGTTACTCTTGCGACTCCTACCAAGAATTATGCCTTCTGCATCTAACTGCTTTTTTGAAAACCTTCGACAAACCTAAATTGAATTCTTTGATACTTTCACTTATTAATGATTGTAGTACGTTGCTGACGTATGGTTGCTGCTTCTAGAATAAGATTGGAAATTAGTAAAAAAAATTTAAAGAAGAAATATGACAGCTTCTTCTTTAACATGTGCTCAAACATTAATTCTGCAAAAAAGCCAAATAATTCAATGTGATATGTTACAGAATTGACAAACTTTTCACACTATCCAAAATGTTTAGTTTATTTATAATCTTCATATCCTGTTGGTTGACTTTTCAAAGAAGGCTCTATTAAAAATAAAATCAGTTATTAAAGCTTCATAACCTCTCATATCACTTTTTTTACTTGGAAAAATCTCATTTGATTAAAAGGCATTTTGACAAATATATATAACCTAAATTTTAAAAAAATAGTATAACAATTGTAAATTTATAATTTCGTTTATTTTCAATCTTTTACTTTATAAATGAATGTATTGTTTTTAATTTGGTACCAGTTGTCAGCATTGCCTTGAAAAAGAAATTAATACATTGATATTTAGTCTGAAAAAATGAAGATAAACTAAATCCTAAATAAAGGATCAAAGATGAAGAATATGCTATATATTTTTATGGTAAATATAATAGAAAATTAGTTTTTAAAACAAGAAAAGACAGACATTTTTCAGAGATAATTATCATTATTATAATTAACAATTTTATTTTCATTTCTTTATGCTTTTTGTTTTTCTCAGCGGTTTGTAAACGATTTCCCCAATATTTTATTTAAATAAAAATATTTTACTATTTTTATGTGTGATTTATAATTTTATATTTTTAGATAAAAAATGATATTGGAATAGTAGATATACTAGTGAATAATGCTGGTGTTGTTAGTGGGAAATCTCTTATGGAATTGGATGAAGAATCGGTCCACAAGACGTTTAATGTAAATGTTATCAGTCACATTTGGGTAAATTTTTATTATGCCGCACTTTATTTATTCAAATTTAAATTTTTAAAAATTTATTTGTTAAAATTTCTTATCATCAATATTATTATTTATACAAATTTTCAAAATTAAAGCTTGTTTTAAAAATTCGTATCAAATAAAAAAACTAATTAAAACTGTAAAAATGAAAATAAAGGAAATTGAGAATAAAAATACATCATTCTTAAAAGGAGAAAATTGTTTAATTTATTTTGTTTAATTCTGATTACTCGTGTCTGTGTGCGCACACTTCTTCTTGCATGTGTGCAGACACTGGTAGTCGAATTTTGGAGTTTTGATGATTTTTTTTTAAATCGATTTTTTTGGAATTTATGATTACTTTGTTAGATTAATTTAAAGGGAAGATTTTTGTGATTTAAAAAAAATGTTTCGAAAATTTATGTTGAATTTTATGATTGTTATTTCGATTGTTTAAAGCTTTTTCGATTTCTATTATAAATCAAAGTGAATTTATTAGACGCGTTAAATGGTTTAACTAAAAGAATGGATACAGAATCATTAGTGCTGACAATGATGGTAGCTCTAAAGATATCTTTGTTCATTTTAAATATATCGCATCAGGCAATGCAATTTAAATAACTTATGGAGAAGTTCTTTTCGATATTTCCAAAGGTGAAAAAGGATCCATGGCTCAAATTAATTTGGAGACATAATGCAACAATGATGTATGTTGCAATTCAAACAGTTCTTTCTTTTAGGTCGTATATATAGTATCGTTCTAGATTCTAGTGATCCTATATCTCCCAATATGGAAATTTATGAAAATTACGCGTTAGCTCATGATATTTGTAGAATTATTTTAGCCGGAAGAGACTTAAGTGAGTATATTCATGATGTGATTTATAACAGCATGATGATATGCGATGTAGATTTTCGTAAAGATTTATATAGCAATAGGTTTATCAAGTGGTTCGACAATGTATTCTGGTGTTGCTGATCGTACGAATAAAGAAATATCAACCTTGGTTCCTTGTACCACCAAATAATAAATTTAATCAAAAAATTATTTCATAATTACTATTTTTAATTACTATTAGTGATTAATATTATTAATTTTTATTATCCTTGATTAAAATTCATTCATAATTTTAAAATACATTCTACTTTATTCAAATAATAGACAAATTCATACGGTTGCCGTTATTTTGAAAGATTTAGTAGAACTCGTAAAACACATAATATAACTTATTAAAGAAAATTTTACAAATTAAATTCTTATTGAATGTGAATAAGTTGTCACAGTAATTTGGTATAAAACTTTTACTAATTCTTGCATATTTTATAACCAAATGTGTTATAGAACTTTCTTGAAATAATTTAAATAATTTATACGGCATTTCATATATTTTCTCTCTTGAAAACCACTTAATTACTCATAATTGCTAAGACAGTTCATATCTACTTACTGGATCTAAATTGGGAAAACAAGACCCAAATAATTTTATTTCTAAACTTTTCAGTAGGATATGGTGTTAGGTCTGAACCAAGGGGCCCAGCATGTTTTACATAATCAACTGGGTGACTAATGGTGCTTCGGTCGATCGAGTTGTGTGTTTGTACGTGTGTATAGGCTGTAATTGTCGATTATTTTCGTTCGCATGTTTCTGATTGGAACATCGGTCAGTCTGTAGAAATATGTTGTGGCTGTTTGGGTGTCATTCGTTGATTTAGTTTTTGGATTTTGTATCGATTTTCTGGATTTTATTGATTGGAACCGAATTTTGTGTCTTTGTAGATTTAATTCAATTCAATTAATCTAATTTTCGTGAATTGTTTGGAATTGACTCATTCAGAACTTTATGGATCGCGTGACTCATTTTTTGAAAATAATTTTGTGATTCAGAATTTTGTCTTTTGTTATCAATTAAATTTTAAATCAAAATTCTGGAATTTCTTTTGAATTTATAAATGATTTTCGATTTCATAAAAGGTAAACCAATTTCGATACCAATGTAGCAGAAACTTTAGTGAAAACAGAGAAGATACAATCGATGAAGTGTGATATAAAAGGTTATTTTAGTGATTCATGCATTGACTCGTTGAACGGAAATAATATCGATCGTAATTAACTGAGAAAGAGAGTAAGAAGCGGTCGTCCACAAGAAAGGTTCAATATAGTGAACAAAAATCTAATAATTTGATGAATTTCAACAGAACTTATAAAGATATGCATTTCATAATATATTCTAACAAATCTTTAAAAGTTTTTTTCCAATTCCCGTTGAAGTTATAATCAACAGGATCAAATTATGACATAATCGTATACACTGTTATGTAATCAACGAGTTTAACATAATACGTATAATTATGTAATTCTCAGGTTTTGCATAGCACATAGTTACATAATTACACACGCTAGGAAATAATAATATTCTGTTTTAATAAAGTTATTATCATTTTTACTATTATTAATATGATTATTAGTATTATACAAAACCTTATTAAGACAAGATGAGTCAAGATTAAGAATACATTTATTTATAACCAAACACTTTTTTGTGAGTTCCCGACCATGTATTTTATTGTATTTTATTTTAAAAAGTGTGGATGAAATTATGGTTTTGTTTGATGTTTGTAGTCTGTTTACTAATGTACCATTGGTTGAAACAATTGAATTATGTTGCTTGTAATGGAATAAAAACATTTCTGAACATCATATTTTGAATGGAAGAGCATTTCGTGAACTTCTTGAATTTGCTACTTCAAAAAACCAATTTTCTTTTCAATAATGAATGGTATAAACAAATAGATGGAGTTGCTATGGGTTATCCTTTAGCACCAACGATGGCTTCAATTTATTTAGCAAGCTTAGAAAAGAAAATTACATCTTCCAATGTATGAAACGCACTGTTTATAAACGGTATGTGGATGATATTTTTCTTATATTTGAAAATCAGAGGCATGTTGATCCGTTTTTGCATTATGTGAAGTCTACATAAAAACATTGTATTCACATGTGAAACGGAGAAAAAATCATCACTTGCTTTCTTGGATCTGTTAATACAGCGCAAAGAGAAACACTATGAGGACAGAGATTTATAGAAAACCAACTGATACTGGTCTCTATACTTCATCCGAAAGTTTTTGTGAATTCAAGCATAAAAGAAATATGGTGAAAGGGTTGTTTGGTCTTTGTCTTCTACTTTTGTAAATTCAGTAGAAAGTGTTGACAAATTGGTTGAATTGTTAATGAAGAATGGTTATTCAAAAAATCCTTTTTATTATTTATGGTAAAAGAGACTGTTAACAAATTTATTAAAAATCTTAAGGATCCATGTTTGAGAAAATCTGAGTGTGATGTTGTTGAGGTGTGTGAGTCTGATTAGTTAAAATCTGGGTGTGATTTTGTTGAGGCGTGTGAATCTGATGAGTTAAATAAATTAAAAAGTGTGAGCAAGGATGATGATCCTAAATTTGTGTTAGTATTGCCGTACTCAGAAGGTTTTAATGATTATAAAGTGAAGGTAAGAAAGCAGTTAGGGAATTTAAACTATAATATAGTGTCAACTTCATGGAAAGTATTAATAAAAAAAGTTTATTAATAAGTCTAAAACTCCGGTTGAATTATGTTCCGATCTCGTTTATCAGTTTACATGTAATGGCTGTAGTGCCACATGCATTGGAGAGACTTCCCGTCATCTCTGTATTCGAGCTCAAGAACATTATAGACCGAAGGCTTTGACCCATATAAGTAAACACAATAAAGGCTGTAATAGTAAAATAGGTATGTCTGATTTTAAAATTTTATTAATTAAAAATTTCGATAATTATTGGGAACGTGTAATTTGTGAGGTGTTATTGATAAAGTCATTGAATCCGGAAATTGATGTGCAGGCAGAATGCAGTGAATACTTGTGTTTTAAATGTTTTAAAATAATTTTTTGTATATTGTATGTATTAATTGCTGTTTATTAAATTAATTAATTAATAAAAAATTTTTTAATTATTAAATTAAATTATAAATGTTATAAAATAAAATTTTTTTAAAAATAATATATAATTTTAATTATGATTTTTAAAAAATAAAATGTTTTTATAAAATAATAAAAATTTTTTTTATAATTAATAAAATTAATAAATTTGTTTAGAATCCATAATTTATAGTTATTATATTCTACCTGATGATGACAGGAAAACTGTCGAAATATATAGTGAAAAGAATGATTGATTGTCGTTATCTTAGATTTAAATCATTGCCATGTATGTTTAACTAATTATTATTATTATTATTATTATTATTATTATTATTATTATTATTATTATTATTATTATTATTATTATTATTATTATTATTATTATATTCATGTATTTGGTATCATGTATTTATACTGCGCGTCTTTATTATTTATGTACTTGTATTGTTCCTGTCATTGTTGATCATACCTTAAAACTCTATTAATATTATTATTATTACTTTCATTATTATAATTATTATTATTATTTATACATTATTTCTATAAATGACGATTTCTTATCAATATTTGTTTTTTATATTGAAATGAACCAATAGGTTAAGATTTTTAAATATGGATTTTTGAGTAACTTTTACCAAATCTTTTAGTAAAACATTATTATTTTGTACGAATAATTTATGAATATTGGTTAACTTTGTCATTTTTAGTCATTTAAAATAATATTTAGTAAAATCTTAAGTAATTTAGAAAAATATTTTCAGACAATATTTAATAAATTCATTTGTTAATTTATATTTTTGAGAGTAATACATGGGAATTTTTTCATTGATAATTTTGGTAGAAATTCTGTATCATTTGGAGTAATTTTAGTCAAATTTTTATCTTTGTTAGAATATTTTGATATATGAGGTAATATTTAAAGTTCAATTGTTCACACAAATGTAAAAATTTGGCTTGGTGTAAGATTTGTTTCTTTACCTTCAGTTTGAATGATGACATTTGTGAAGTTACATTTGATAAAAATTTGGCAAATAAAATTGGATTACAGAAGCAAAAATATCGGGAAAAATCGACTGGTATACGTAAATCAAGAATACTTGATACTTGAACATCATCAATTCTTGGCGATGCTTTGATTCCTCTATTGAAATTGGTATGGATTGGAAAATATGAACATGATGAAGTTGTCAATATAAATATCGAGAATCCCATGTAATTATCAATTTCAAGCTCAGGTATAAACATTATAGAAATAAATATTCGTGATGATAGTGGAAAACTTATAAACTTCCCAAAAGATTCAAAAACTCATTTGACACTACATTTTCGTAAAATCGATGGCTAATTCTGATATTATTTTTATGTTTAGTAGTAGCCAATCCGGCGGTAAATTACCATATTTTATCGGTAAACAGTACGGACCAGGATGATTGCGAACAATTGGGAGATTTGTACTACCTATTCTTAAACGTATTGGTAGTTTTGGTATGAAAACTGCTAAAGACGTAATTATGAATGAACAGAAAATATTACCATCCCTAAAAAATGCTTTAGCTGAAATAGGAAACGTTCTACCGGGGGTTGCGGGTATATTTCCAAATGATGCAGCCTCAGCCCCGGCTCATGCTCCAAAACGTAAAAGACTTGGAATATCACGTATAAACAAATGAATGAAAGGACATGGAACTATATTTGAAAAATGATTTGTGGTAAATCGGAATTATGTATATTTGATCGACCATCTCCTCAGGCTGTAATAGAATTTGGAGCATTTGAGGAAGTTTTTTCATATGAATTCAATTACTGATAGTAGAAATGATATCGAGTTTTATATTAATGGTTTGCAAACTGAATATTTAGATTTGAACGATACATTATTAACTGTTTAGATCAAGGTTGTAGATAAAGATAGAAAAGCTTTGGGTGAGCCTTCAGATGTAATACCGAACGATTTCCCGTTTCATACTCTTTTTAAAGATGTGGTTCCGGATTTAATAATATCAAGATTGAGGGCGGTAATAATACATTCATTCACAAAGCCATAATAGAAACTATTTTAAATTACAATTCCGATACTAAAAATACATGTCTTACTCCTATGGACTATGCTGCAACAGATGATGAAAGAAAAAAGTTGATTAAAGGGTCAAAGGTTTTCACCATGTGCTCATCATTACAACTCGATTTTATGGATCAACCGAAATATTTACTTCCGGGAGTTAATGTACACATTAGATTGAATAGATCAGATTCGGCATCATCTCTTACTAGTATAACCGGTGCACCAACATGTCAATTAGTTGATGCGAAATTATTGGTAAGAAGAGTTCGACTGGACCCCTCAGTATTAGCTGGTCATCAAATGGGTCTTAGTTCTATGCATGCAATTTATCCATTAAAAACAAAAGAAATTGTACAATTTGCTATTGCAAAAGGTGTTTCTTCATTCTATAAAGAACAAATATTTGGCGATAGAAGAATGCCTAATTTTATTCGGATGACATTTTAAATGTAACTTTTACTGAATTTTTTAGTAAATCGTATATTTCGAGTGACTAATTTATGGATATTGGTTAACTTTATACTGCTTCCAGTTCAATTTTCAAAAACTTTGGTGTTACCTCATTGACATTGTCGAAAAATACTGATTATAGAGAGACATATCTCCAATATTTCGATAGTGATAATTACTATGCTACATATATGTAGAGTATTGTGAGAAATATTGGTTATTTGGATAAAAACTTGAATTGTGAAAGACTCACTAAATTACTAAAACGCGCGTTTTACATTAAATATAATTTCATAGATTTTATCTTATTTTTTAAATATTTAATACTATTAAATTAAAGAATTTTTGATTATGAAAAGAATTCTATAATTAAATTTCAGTAGTGAATTTTTACCGTATCATGATAAGAATAATGAAAAAAGAATTTTTTAAATATATATTTATCATTGTGTTAAATCTTTGACTTTTTATGAACTAATCTTGACATTTGTAGTTATCAAAATTCATGGAATGCCTGTAGAAAATTAATTGAATTATAATTCCATCTATGTCACGCTTGATTAAATTACACAATTTGCGAAATTGCATGAAAGTGTTAATATTTAAAACTATTTGTTGTATTTCTCATGGATTTTTATGAAATGAATTATTTCCGAATTGGATTTTTGTTTTACACATCACTTAGTAGGTTTTGCCGTGTTTTCATGATTATTTAACGAATTTCATTTATATAAATTGTTTTGTTTTTTTCCGGTATTACGAGGATTTTTCGACGAATATGTAGCAAAACTGTTTAAAGTTAAAATGTAGTTATTAGATAAAGGGAAAGTTAAAGTTTGAAAATTAACTTTCTTTATCGAATGGTTCATTATTTATTCAATTTCGCGAAGCAGTTATTTTGAAACTTATTTATCTTTTTTGTAAATATAATATTGGAAATAAATTAATTTAATAATAATCAAATAAATTATAATCTGAAATGCCAACCTTTACATAAATATCCTAATATGTACCTTTGTTTGCTACATTTTCTTTTTATACAAACTAGAGTAGGTAGCACCACGTTTTTATTTCTAAATTATTTAAAATTTATTATGAAAACGCCTTGCTTGTTGAAAAGGTTAACGAGTTCTTCATTTAGTTTCGGTATACTACAGGGGTCTCAAGTTGCAGCCAGTTTCCTTTTATGTGTTGTCATTACAATCGTGATTAATATAATAAAATATGTTTTGTTACATTTTATTTTCAGAAAATAAAAATTGATTTTCAATTTAAGGAAATCGACGTGTTTCCGATTTTCTTTATAAATAAGTTTTATTTAAGAAGTGATTAATATATATTCTAAAGCCCGTTGGTTCGTATATTGCATTGAAAATATTTTGCGGAAATTTCATTTAAGCAGGCCATTGGTGTTCTTGCACAATTTTATTTTTTACTTTAGATATTTTTTAAACCAGCTTATATATTAAGTGATGTTGCTCCATAAAATAGCAAAATGCAGTATATAAATGTTTGTTTATTGATATAATATAAGATAATAAATTTTTCCCTTATATATTTTCTATGAATATATTGAGGTTTCTCTATTTATAAAAAGAATAAAAATATTTAAATCTAAAGTTAATTTACAATTTTTTTTTAATTCTATTTTATTTTATATCTCATATTACAGTATTGTTTTTAACAGTTTTTAATATTATTATAGAAATTGTAATGTATAGTTATATATTTTTTCTTTTTAAACAAGGATACGTGACACCTTGCCATTTCGTTTGGCGTAAGTCGCGCTTGAAAATGGAATAAAGAAACTTTATAGCGATAATTTACCATAGTAAATATTGACAAAAATAAAAAAAATCAATAAAACTGAAAGTTAAATATTTAACACCATTTGGCAATCAAAAATCTGCGAGACTATATTCCGAAATTTGATTCCAATCATCGGAAGATATTTCAGATATATCGAGATTTCCCCCAAGCAGAAAGGAAGATTTTAGAATAGAATTATAAAGTAAAATTCCCTGAACTTAAAGGGTACTGACATTCTAACTTCGCATCATCTTTAAGGTTTTTACATTTTTCTAAATAAAAGTTGGAATTTTAATTGTTAGTTAGTTTGTTTAATTAATATTATTTTTGTCATTTAATTGTCATAAAATTTTCTACATACACGCACCCCGATTGTCCCGCCACATTTTTATCGGTGACTCTATTGGGTCCTCTCTTACATTGGGATCTCTCTTACACTCAATCATAAATCACACAAATACTACAATACAAATAAGTAAGAATATACAAATACTATAATACAAATAAAAATACAAATAGCTAAGAATACATCACTGAACGCTACAACAGAAATTATTAAAATTACTAGAATTATTAAAAATAGAAAAAAAGAAAAAAAAGGAAAAAATTTATAAAAAGAATAAAAATATTTAAATCTAAAGTTAATTTACAATTTTTTTTAATTCTATTTTATCTTATATCTCATATTACAGTGTTGTTTTTAACAGGTTTTAATGTTATTATAGAAATTATTAAAATGATTAGTATTATTAAAATATTAAAAACAAATTATAACCAAAATCTGTTGTTGAAAATTCTTACCGATATCCTAAAATTTCAAGTATTATTGAACACTTACTTCATTAAGGTTGTGCAGAAATCTGAAGTTATCCTTATAAATTTTATTGATATTATACTAGCAAAAATTATTTATTTCATCTATTATTGTCAATGATATTTTTGAAATATAAGTAACTTTAATTAGATTATTCAAGCGTTTTTGCCTGATATGCTTCTGAGAAACAGTGGTCAGATTGTATCTTTGGCATCACTCGCTGGTCTTTTTGGAGTAAATAAACTGAGCGATTATTGTGCTAGCAAATTTGCTGCTGTTGGTTTACAAGAAGCGTTGTTAAATGAACTTCGGATGCTAAAGAAAAATGGAATTCATTTATTAACCTGTTTGCCCTTTTTATATCGACACCGGAATGTTTGAAGGAGTAAAAAGCGAGTATAATTTATAATTTATTTATTTTGTATGATTACTATTTTATTCAATAATTATTGTAGTTCTTAATGAGCTAAATAATTTTTGTTTTCTTCACCTTTGATGTTTTTCGCTTCGAATTTGGTTTATCTTTATTTAGATTCCTGTTATTAAATCACGATAAACTATGATTAAAGTGACCAGACGTCCCTGAATTAAATCAAATGTCCTGCATTGAAAATTGTTCCGGAAAGTGTCCAGTATTGCACATCTTACCTTATTATTGCTATCTATTTGTAAAGTAACTTTTCCAATTAAATAACACTGCTTTGGTTTAACTGGTAACAACTATTTACATTCAAAAATTCAAAAATTCAAGTATAAGCTTTTAGCGAATTCACATTGCTTAAGTATTTAAAAAAAATCTATTTTTATAATTGCTATTTCAGTTTAAAAAGTTAAAGTGTACAAAACAAAAGTGCTAAGTTAAAAATATTTTTATAATTGTGTCTGCAAAAATGTTTGTATTTCTATTTTCATTAATTTTTACTTCTAATGTAAATTCTAAATAAAAAAAATTAATCTCAAATTCTTTTTGCATCTTTTTCCTTCTGTTTCTTCTATTTTTTTCTTTTTTCGTCTTTTTTCCATAAAATGCATAGTTATATAATAGAATATTGTACATTGTAAGTTGTGTACAATATGGGTTAAATAATCAGTATACAGTCTTCATAAAATTTAAATATGAAATATACACATTCTTCTAGCGAAGAAATAAAAATAGTGTTCTTGTCATAGTATTCCATAATGCACACGTTATTAGTGTGTATTCGTACATAGGTTTAGTATAAAGTAACCATAGGTCCCGGATTATGCGGTTTTAATTTGAAAATTCCCCTCATTCCAACAAAATATATTTGGTCACTTTAACTATGATATAAAAATTTTATTGCACAGCACGTCACGTCACAATTAAGAAATTTCCATTTTCACACAACTGTTTACAATATTAAGCAAGTCGTTTCAAGGATAATTATCCTACGTTGAGTTCTGATTAGTGTATAACAAACTTAATTTGGCATTTTTTTCGAGTTTAGGCTAAATATCTTTATACCTCAGGCTATCATTAATCAATGTAGTTATAAATCTTTGAGTTTGTTCGCTATAACAACATTATCATCAAAATTTTCTCAGGTTACTATCAACAAAAATACTTTTTTGGGGAATTTTTCATTTTTTGAAAACAAAAGTGGAATTAATTTTCTAATGGATGACATCACCTTTGATTTGTAAATTAGTTGGTAATGAATTTTCATATGTATTAACAGAAGAAATTTGCATGACCATAAATCTTGATTTCAATTTTTCAACTGAACTTTTCTCAATTATGTAAAACCGAAGACTGAGATTTCCGGAATGATTATCAAATACATTTCTTAGTCTTTGCAATATGGCCACGTCGCTAGCTGAAATTGGCTGCCTGAGTTTACTAGTTTGTCACATCAACGATCAATTTGTTTGTAATCATATGTTTACTAAACAAACTCTTTCTAATGTTCAGTGCCACTGTTAGGATTTATAATTTTAATAATAAAATATGTGAAAAAAACATTTTATTAAAAAATTTTAAATCATGAAAACGAAAAGGAAATTTAAATTGAATATGGGGAAATTATATTTTAATTTGTTTCTTTTTTAAATCAAAATTTAGTCTTAATTTCTTTATATAATAACTAACTTATTTAACAGTTATTATTATTGTTACTATTACTATTATTATTATTATTATTATTATTATTATCATTATTATTATTATTATTATTATTATTATTATTATTATTATTATTATTATTATTATTATTATTATTATTATTATTATTATTATTTGTGAATGAATAAAATTTGATAACAGAATGTTTGTTTAAAAATGTATTAGTTATATCGATTATCAAAAAGGTCAAGGTCAAATTTTTATGGTCAAGGTCATATTTTAAGGTCAAACCTTCAGCAAAGGGTATCATTCGAAAGGTATTTGAGAGGTAAGTATGATGGTCATACCCTCGAAGGTGTATGGTGGGTCCTCGGCCTTCAAAGGGTCAAAAACCTTCGAATTTTTCAAACCTTATAATATATATATATATATATATATATATATCATTCAAAAGGACTTTTGATGGTGAGTTCAAAGGTCCCTGGGTCCAAGGTTCAAAAATTTTAAAACCTTATAATATACATATCAAACAAAAGGTATTTGAGATGTAAGTGACATGGTCATACTTTCAAAGGTTTATGAATGGTCCTGAACCTTCAAACCTTCAAAGGGTCCAAAACCTTCAAAAATTATACATATAGATATATACATGTCAAATAAAAGGTAATACAAAGGTGAGTATGATGGTCATACCCTCGAAAGGGTCCAAGGTTCAAATTTTTTAAAACCTCATAATATACATATCAAATTAAAGGTAATTCAAAGGTGAGTTCGAAGGTCCAAGGGTCGAAGGGTTCAAGGTTCAAAAATTAGAAACCTTATAATATACATATCAAACAAAAGGTAATTCAAAGATGGTCCAAGTTTGAAGGTCAAAGAGTCCAAGGATCCAAGGTTTAAATTTTTCAAACCTTATACTATACATATCAAACAAACGGTAATAAAAAAGTTTTCATCGATGACTCATTTATTTTTTGAACAAATACAATGACTCATCATTTTTTGAACAAAGACAATGACGCGCCCATGGGATTTATTATTTATAACTATCAATAGTATTATTATTATTTATTATTATTAATTTCAATATTATTTATTATTATCAATAGTATTATTATTATTTTTGAAGATATTTTCAAAATTTATTATTAATATTATTTATTATTGTTATTATTATCATCAAGTTTTAATTATCAAGGTAATTTAAACAAAGACAATGACTCAGTCGCTGAGTCATCAAGGTCGTTCTATTTTTAGTAACAAAGACATCTATTTTTTGTTCCAGGGTTTATTTTTGTTTTAATTATCGATTACGTAATAATTTAATTTTGTTTAAATTGTTAATTATGTAATAATATTTTAATAAAAATGAGATAGCCAATTAAATTAGTTTTTTCAAAATGGAGAAATTGTAACCATGGTTGAACCTTCAAATGTCTAAGTAACATCATATTGTATAACAATAATAATAGGCATGACTAGTACCCTTGCAACCTGTTGAGTGTGAGCAGTACCCATAGGGGGACAAAATATTTTGTTGGATAGACTAGGAGTATATATATTAATACTAATAATAATAATAATAATAATAATAATATACTTTGAAAATAAATAATAAGAAATTTGAAAATAATTTTGAAAATGATAATAATAATATTTTATAAATAAAATAAGAATTTTGAAGATAATCATAAAAAATGTTAAAAATCACGAAAATATGGAAAATGATAAAAATGCTGAAAATGTTGAAAATCGTGAAAATATTGAAAATGATGAAATTGTTAAAAATTATGAAAATGTTCTTGAAAATAATCATCAAATATTGAAAATCGTAAATTGATGCAGAAATTAAGTTTTATGAATATTTAAGTAAATAATAATAAAGCATCGAAAATAAAATAATAAGAACTTAGCAAATAATAATAATAATAATAATAATAATAATAATAATAATAATAATAATAATAATAATAATAATAATAATAATAAATAGGAGTTTTACAACATTTATTTCAAAAATACACTGAATGAGATTCATCGATTATGACACCACAACTCTGACATCTACTACAGTTTTTCAAACATAAGGAACAAATAGTGATATGACCTTGAAAATAATAATATTTTGAAAAATAATAATATAATAATTATAAAGTTATAATAATGTAATAATAATAATAATTATAATAATAATAATAATAATAATAATAATAATAATAATAATAATAATAATAATAATAATTAATACCCTTGCGACAAGTTGAATGTGATCAGTACCCTTACGACAAATACACATAGGGGGACAGAATATTTTGTCGGATAAACTCGGACTATATATAATAATAATAATATTGATTAAAACTTTGAAAATAATAATTTTGAAAATAATATCTTCTACGCGGGCGTTAATATCTTTCCCAGTGATAATTATGAATTTAATTATTACGTAATCGACAATTAAAACAAAAATATATATAATCAACGATTAAAACAAAACAAAATTATTACGTATTCGATAATTTAAACAAAAAATAAAAATATTATTATATAATTAACAATTTAAACAAAATTAAATTATTACGTATTTGAAAAATTAAAACAAAAATAAACCGCTGGAGCAAAAATAGATGTCTCTATTATTAAAAATAGAACGACCTTGGCGAGTCATCGGATCAAAAATGTTACTAAAAATAGATGTCTTTGTTACTAAAAATAGAACGACCTTGATGACTCAGCGGCTGAGTCATGGTCTTTG